>WAAF01020221.1:1043988-1249426 GCA_013400475.1 Tricholaema leucomelas
GACCTCATTGTTCTCTACCTGAAGGGAGGTTGTAGGCAGGTGGGGGTTGGTCTCTTCTGCCAGGCAACCAGCAACAGAACGAGGGGACACAGTCTCAAGTTGTGCTGGGGGAGATGTAGACTGGATGTTAGGAGGAAGTTCTTGCCAGAGAGAGTGATTGGCATTGGAATGGGCTGCCCAGGGAGGTGGTGGAGTCACTGTCCCTGGAGGTGTTCAGGAAAAGCCTGAAGGAGGCACTTAGTGCCATGGTCTAGTTGATTGGATAGGGCTGAGTGATAGGTAGGACTGGACGATCTTGGAGATCTCTTCCAACCTGGTCGATTCTATGATTCTATAGCAATAGTCTAATAAAACAGATACAATATTGTCTGCTTTAAGGAATCTATGCTTGGAAATAAGTGAATAAATCAAGCAGTCAGATAATGCACAAGATCTGCTATCTGAAGTCTACTGTATTCAGTTCTGAAGTTTTGTACTGGTTCTTGGATTACATTCAGATAACAGGAGGATCACTTTCCCAATGTTTCTAGCAACTGCTTGTTTTGGTTTGGTTTTTTTTAAGAGGAGGCAGAATTCTTTTTTAAACATAACCCCCATATAAGCCTATATTTCTCTAGACGTTATGTAAATAATTGATGCTATTTTTGATTACACTTCCTTCTCTGGTTTAACATTGAAAGGTTTTAGGTTCATTACACTTAAATATAACATTTAAATTCATTCTATGATTACTTGTAACTTGTGAGATGTATAGAAAGTAAATTAGTGCCTGTTTTGATTATAGAGAACTAGCAGCTTTCAGAAGCATAGGAAAGTCATAGTGACATGAATAACATGACAAGCATTTGGCACACATGCACAAAGTCAGAGAATATCCCCCAAACTCAGAGGATCTGATCTTTTTTCTGCAATTTGCCTGTAACATCTGAAGGTCTTATTAGTGTTTAGGCCATGTTATCACTGGAAAAATCGATGGGTAAAGGGCTAGAAATAAACTCTCTTAGTGAGTTGTTCTACTTTATAATTCAGGCATAATTGTTTTGGTTTTTTTTAATTCATATTCCTTTCTTATTTTCTCCTCTGGTGTTCTCATCCATCACATTGCTTCTTTGGCCTTCATGCTAATTTACTATACCAAAACAAATACCTACCTGTAAGGTATTTACTCGTAGGACTATGTATGGTGCACCATGACAAGATCACTCTTACTGCCTTCTTTTTTCAAGGAAAAATCTTCCACAGGCACTTTTAAACTAAAAAGCAAAGAGCCCTTTCAGCTGAGCTGAAAATATCTAGTAAAAGAGAGCATTGTGCACCAAACACTGGCTTGTCTGGCAATGTCAAGTTTCTAGCCATCTGCTAAGAGCATGAGAACTGAGTGTTCAGTTTGCATATCTAATCTACCAGAACATAACTTAATAATAAATTGGTTTGTGGTTGTTGTTTTTGGTTTTGTTGTTTTGTTTTTTTTCATAACAGTAATAGAAGGTGTTGAAAACTGTGCTAAATTGGGTGCATTTCACATAGATTTCCTGCCTGGTCCTGTCCACTGACAAGACCTAGATGCATTGTTTCATGCTCACTATTATGGCCTTGGGCACAGATTTAATGCCATAGTGATGTGGACTAATGAGGCATGAAAATATGGGAAAACACCATGAAAAGTTAACCAAATGGTCCATAAAGTCTGTTCTGTCTTCTACTTTTTGTAGCTGTTTTCTATTCTATGTACCTGGCTTGCCAGAATCATCCCATAATGTATTGTGATAGGATTATCAGGTGGGGTTATAGACCTTTTATGGTCTACATGGTAAGCTATATTTAATTTGTTTCAAAAGGGATTTTGAATGATGATCAGGCACAAGACTTGTCACTTAGTCTTGCCTTAGTCTTATGAATCTCAGTATGACTCCACAAAGTTCAGGGTGGTATCTTCAATACAGAGTGTCTTGAAAAATGAAACAACCAGACATAGCCCCTAAAGAATAACTGTTCAAAGTATCCAAAAGGTAAGATATCTTTCATGGATGTTTGAATATTTTTTCCAGATCTCTGTATTGTCTTCATACTATTACTCATATTTTCTTTAAAAATTAATACCAGGAATCAAACTCCATGACAATAACACAGCTTACTAAAATAAATGGGTTTTATTCTCACAGATAGCATTCTGTAATTGAGAAGGTAGGCTGCTGAATGCTCCCTGATAGCTGGCCATGAAGGACAAACTGACAGGAATGCGTGCTTAGAAGATCCCTTATCAAGTCTCAGTCAAATTAGGGTGGCCTAAAATATAAAGAAAAAAATAAACCAAAAAGAAGAAAAACAAGTGGTATTCCCAAAAGAGTAACAAATGAGTATTACTGCAGAATGAAGTCCTTGTTTGTGCTTTAACAGCTTTGATTCAAACCCATTCTTGAGAAAAGGGCATCAGACTCTTCGCATTTCAGTGCTTTGGCATCCTGATAAAAATTCCACACACTGTAGTTTCTTCAGATGCATAAACAATTTGTTGTATAGAATCTGCAATGTTCTGTGGCACTCACAGTGCTGTTAGTCACCTGTAAAGTGCATGATTACCTCATTGCTTTGCCTTAGGAAATCTGTTGCCAGTTCTACAGGAGTTCCCTGTTGGGCTGGCAATAACACAGGGCATGAAGAGACTAAAATAGATTAATAAATAAATGCCTAAGGAATTATTCCTTTCCTGTTCAGGATGAATGCTTTTTGGTTTCCCAAATGCCATCCTTCCACAATATATGTTTCTTATCAGAACACACTGAAGGTGGATATGGAAACAATGCCATTCAGACAACATGAGAGAGAAAAGCAAAAGCTGTGGTGCTGCTTTGAGCTGTTATTTAAATCCTCCAATTACCGGACAGGCATCACACTGGAAAAAATGTCAGAGTAATCCAAGGAAAATAATGTGAGGAGAATACAATAAATGTTGTACACTGTGGGGGTGAAGGTGCACTACAGCCCTTATAACATTCCCTAGCTCTCTGAAGGACTCTGCAGCATGTCCTTCTCTCAGTGCAGTAAGACATTGCTGTGCCTCAGGTCAGGCAAGGACTGCACAAACTGAAAGGATCCTTCTCAGTTCCACCATACTTCCTGGCAATGGCCAGCATTGGAGAAATTAAATGAAACTGTGAACTATCAGGTGAAATTTAACAAAACCCACATGGCAGCTTGCTGTTATATTACTCTGCTCATCTTTATTAGTGATCACTCAGACCTGTCAATAGGAAAGTCAGAGGAACTACACTAAGGTTAGGGAGAATGAGGTTTACTTAGCAAAGCCGGGACAAGAGGTAGCAAAGCCATACTGCCCTCCTACATGTTTTTCAGTCGCTAAGGAAGCACTGGTCACCTTGCCTGTTTTTGCAAACAGCAATTAATGCAGAAGACAGATTCTTATAATTTAAGCCCCAGATTATCCATGTTTCCTTTCTATATCCTGGGAAGCAGAAGGAAGAAGAAAAGGCAGCAGCAGAACTGGGGGGAGTTAGAGGGGAAAAGAGACTGACGCATAAGCTGTTTGTCTGAGAAGCTGCTTAGCTCAAGCCTTGGTCTCAAAGTTCTCTTGAGCAACCCTTGGTACATGAAAAGCCCAGTGTGGTTAGTGGTGAAGATTTCTATTCTCACATTCCCTGATTTTCAGGTTTTATGAATTTTTAAGGGCACTGCAATGCATCAAAGTTCATCTCAGCATAAATAGTTCATGTGGGTGGCTGGCTGGCTCTGGCTCTGGCTGGCCTTTGTAGAAAACCTAAGGTGCTGGGTCACTTCTCTCACCATCTTTATCTGTGTCACTCATCCACTTCCATAATAAATATATTTAGGGTATGTGTCATGAAATTGACGCTAGATTAGCAGCAAGAATAACAATTCAAATCACTCACAATTCTCTGCCATAAAAATAAGCCTTCTGTAGTAGACAGTCATAGTAGAACTAATACCTTACCCAGACTTAATTTTGTAGCAGAATTCTGTAGATTTGTACTAGTTTAAATATTAAATTTCCATCTCAACAGATTCTTTACACAAGCTGAGCCAGATGTGCATCTGGTATAAATTAACATTTCTCTGCTGCTGCTTTGAGAGAAAGGAAAATTTGTATCAAGCAGTGGTCAGTTCCTGTATGATTAAACATACATTAGATCATACATTTGGGTGTAAATTGATTTTGAAGCAGATGGCTTTGCAACCACCCTGCACTTGATTTGATCTCTAAGCAGTAATGGCTATAGAGAGGGTAAAGCACTGACCAGTCAGGCCTGGATGACTTTAGTGAAACATACTCAACCCAATGAGAGAGGAAAAAAAAGAGAGTGGCTGCACCACAGGGTGCTCTGAAGGCATCTCAATGAGGAGGGCACATCAGAAGTGCAAATAGGTGGCTAAGAAATTGGGGGGCCAGTTATTTACTGGTTTTGATGAGATCAAGGGAGGTTCTCCTCTCCCTCTACTTTAGCCTGGTGAGACCTCATCTTGAACACTGCATTCAGTTTTGGGCTCCCCAGTTTAAGAGTGACAGAGATCTGCTGGAGAAGGTCCAGCGGAGGGCTAAAAGAATGATTAGGGGACTGGAGGGCATGGCTTATGAGGAGAGGCTGAGGGACCTGGGGCTTTTTAGTCTGGAGAAAAGAAGACTTAGAGGGGATTTGATAAATGTTTATAAGTATCTGAAGGCTGGCCAGGAGCAGGGGGACAGGCTCTCCTCACATGCTCCCTCTGAGAGGACAAGGAGCAACGGGTGTAAATTGCAGCAAAAGAGGTTCCACCTCAACACAAGAGGGAACTTCTTTACTCTAAGGGTCACAGGGCACTGGAATAGGCTCCCCAGAGAGGTTGTGCAGTCTCCTTCTCTGGAGACTTTCAAGGCCTGTCTGGATGTGTTCCTCTGTGATCCATGTTAGATAGTATTGTTGGAGTATTGGGGTTGGACTCGATGATCTCCTTGGGTCCCTTCCAACCCCTAATATCCTGTGAACTATCAAGGATTCCATGAAATCATCAAACTGGTTAAAAATTTGTAAAAAGAAGCTGGGTTTCAGACAGCTGTGGGAATCATTGCCACTGTGTCGTGCTGAAGTCAAAAAATAGAAAGATGCTCATAAAGCATTAACAAATGTCTGGAGGGTGAAACTATCAGTAGGCACAAAATACGATGGGCTGGATGCAAAGCCTGCTCCCCATAGAGCTGGAACCCTACAAGAGACAGCTCACATGATACATTTGTAGTTTTTTGTGCATCTCTGAAGTACCCATGGCTGGCCACGACCGGGGATGTGCCTTTAGGCCAGCTGTACCTGCAGCTCTTCTCACACTTTGTTTTTAATGCCATCCATGATGTGTGCTGTACTGGTAGAGGTATATATGGAAGGAAATATATCAGAATCTGATCCAGTGAAACAGATCATGGATGATGTTAATGTAATTGCATTGGTTTCAACAGAGCTGTGCTGGCACATAGCAGCTGGGGAGCTGGCACAAGACAAGCTTGTCTGTTCCAGGACCTAGCCACCAATGTGCTATTTAGTTATATTCTGGGGTGGTACTGTTAAAGTTAATGCAATTATAGAAATGTAATACTGGAACAATACAGCCACGAATTGCAATCTGTATGGATTATACTTTGTTCTTTAGAGTTAGCTCAGCTAAAATATGCCTTAGGTTTGAATATTCTCTTACTAATTCTATCAGAGAGCTAAAAGTGAAGAGAAACGGATCAGTTTAAAAGGAAAAAGAAAAAAAAAAAGAGGGAAGATTGAGATTCAAGCTAATTCCTAGCTGGAACAAGTCATGAATAGTGAGAAATAATGTTGTTCCCCCCTCCTCTTCTGTAACACTTTTAAAGCATACATTTATTGCAAATGTCTAGCAAATGTCAAACGGCAGAATGAAAAGTCTGATGCATCAGGCCACATAACTGAAAGAAAAGCTAAGTATTAAAGTCACAGCCTTAAGTATGATAAATGATTCTAAGTTAATTCCTATGTATTAATTCAAACATGCCACTCTGAAAAGAGATGATGCAGCACAAAGTTTGTCCCTGTGGAACTCTATGTTCGTACTCTTCCTAAGTGTCTGATGAGAGAAAAAGGTCTAATAATTGATATTGTTAAGACAATATGAAGTCTTTCCAGTGTTAGTATTTCCCATTTTTATTAGTTTTTACTTCCAGTTTAGGCCTTTTAAGATGTTACTGTCAGCATCTGTAACACTCCAAACTATCCAAAGAAGAAGCTGAGTTTGTAAATGCAGTAATTATTTATTCAGTCTGAGGTCCAAGCATGGAATTACTCTGGAATTAGGACTGATAAATTAATTTGGGTTTTGTATTTTATGTGTTGTATGGACAACCCAACTATAGAAGTTGTTTGTCTTAAACAATATGTAATAATTTTGTCAATTGTGTTGGTGCTTCACTGTAGGCTGCCTCAACAATTAAGCTCATGTGGAGTACACAGGGCAGAGAAACATCCAAATAAATGGCCTACAGTCCACCCTTTTCTACTGATTTCACATCGGACTTGTGAGGTCCCTTCAGTGCATCATTAGTCTTTTTCATTAAGCAATCTCTGGTAATAGGATCTAAATATTTTCTCTGAAATAACTAAATATACTTTTCATAAATAGATAAATAGGAAATAAACATTACACCTTTCTACTAAAATACTCTTTTAAATGTTCTGTCCCTCTTTTTTTTTTTTTTAATGCTTAATGGTCATCTAAACCTTGATTTAATCTTTCCATACTTTTCATTAAACAATACCCACTTCTGCTCCATTTAATGTTTTTCAAACTGCAACTGGTGCCACAGCACATTAAGGGTTCCCCTAGCAACACAAAAACACACTTTTTCTTGGGCTGCATCTCTCTAATCTAAAGCACTTAAATCATGACCTTTTAGCTACAGTTTGTTCTGAGATTAATTAAGAGCATTTAAAAATAATAATAATGATAATGTTTAGCACATTCTTTGGTTTGCAGAAAACTGAACTAAATGCTCCCATTTACACTCACGGAAAGGAGCCAGACCTTGAGCTTTCTACGTCCAGATCAGCAATCATACTTCCATCCTGCGGTTGGTATCATATACATTAAAAAGGAATTAGATCTTTGTTTTGCTGCTACTTTCAGTTTTGTCAAATCCTGTCTTTACTGAGGTTGGCACTATGTGTATGCATGAAAGCTTTATCTAAGGACTACCATTTGCAATGAAATCTGTTTATACAGTTTTGTATTTATTCTCTGACACAATACGTCAGCTCCCCCAGAGTTATTAGACTCTCCATAAACAGGAGGATGTGTGCGTGCACACAGTTCAGTTCACTGAGGTTTACCCAAGCCTGACAGCAATGAAACATAACAAAGACAATGAGTTGACATTCAAAATCTGTTTAGCTTGCTACTAACCCTTTCTAACAGCAGAACTTGAAAGCCTCCTCTAAATATTTCTTGGGACTTTTGTCTCTTAATGGAAAAAAATATTCTTTACAGAAATATCTAATCTGGATCATTTTACCTTAAAATATTAAAAAGCACGATGAGAGAGTGCAAATAAGGAAATGCAGTTTTTCTTCACTATGATAGATTCCTGGAAAGTACCATCTCCAAACCTTCTCAGCATAAAATAAAAGATGACAGCTTTGCTTCTTGCAGCTTTGCTCGTTTGTAACAGGAGAACTTCACTGTGCTTGTGCCAACCTGCAATGGGACTCTCTAATCCCAGTAGAACACTTGTCTTTCATTACTTCCCTTTGCCATTCTTCCAGACATATCATACTATTTATTTACAATAATCTATGCATATCCTACCCTTTCATTACTTTTGCACCATTAAAGTACCAGATTGGACAACTCCTTCAAACCAGATTTCAAACCACTGCTTTCAGAATGAGGTCCCAAACCTACAAGTAACAGGCAATGATCATTTGTAAAACTTCCCAGGGGAATGGCATGGGCTATCAGATAGCTCTGAACTGCTCTCTCCTCTTTTCTCTCCTTAGTCTTGTCCAGTCTTACTAGGCAGTAAATATTCAAAGCCCTGAATATAAACAGTCTCTGATTTACTCCCATAGTAAGGCAGATGGATTTGTGGTTTGAGATGGATAAATGGAGCTGAAAGATAAGTTTTCATATACAAAAAAATTGTAAAGCCTCACAATCTGATTAATTTTCATCCTTGGTCTCTTTCTGGAGGTAAGCCAAGTTCATTCAAAGTCTCTTTAAAATTTGGGAGTTCTCTCAAGTTTGGGAGAGTTCTGTGTGTCTGGAGAGGGTCCAGTGAAGGGCTACAAAGATGATTAGGGGACTGGAGCACATGCCTTATGAGGAGAAGCTTAGGCACCCAGGTCTTTTTAGTCTGGAGAAGAGAAGACTGAGAGGTGATTTAATAAGTGTTTATAGGTATCTGAGGGCTGGAGATCAGGAGCAGGGGGACAGGCTCTGCTCACTTGCTCCCTGTGATAGGACAAGGAGCAATGGGTGTAAGTTGCAGCACAAGAGGTTCCACCTCAACACAAAGGGAAACTTCTTTACTATAAGGGTCACAGAACAGTGGAACAGGCTCCCCAGAGAGGCTGTGGAGTCTCCTTCTCTGGAGACTTTCAAAGCCTGTCTATATGTGTTCCTCTGTGACCTGAGATAGATTGTGTGGTCCTACCCAGGTAGGTGGGTTGGACTCGACCTCTTTGGATCGCTTCCAACCCCTGACATCCTGTGGTCCTATGAGTGTCTATGCACACAGGTCCCATTGTAGAAAAGCAGATCTATTTATGAACTTTTGGTGACCAAGTTTTCATTTGCAAACTTCTGTGCTAAAAGTGAAAGAACACTGGATTCCTGATTGAACGAATGTGCAGGGAAGATATCTGCAGGAGCAAAGTTTCATCTGGTCTTGAAACGCTGTTTTATTTACACAATAGATTAATTGAACAGACACAGAGCTGCTGCTGAAGGATTTGTGACCACATACAGGCCACTGAAAACTACAGGTGATAATTAGATTTTATCTTTCTGGTAGCATTTAGCTTGAAAACAGCCCTTGTGTTGCTGCTGTATATGATTTAATTTTGGTGCCATCAATTCCAATCATGGGGAACTTCTTTAAAAAACAGATAACATTGGTTTTGTTTTACCTTTCTGTAACAGTTTCTTCTACATGAAGTTTTCAAACATAACTGACTGAATTTTGAGAAAATTAAATCCTTTTGGAATAAATCTGAGAGCTTTGTTTAGAATGTAGATTTAGGATAAGAAGAGTCAGGAAGGAGGAACAAAGAATGTATCTACTCTTCAATGAAATATATATAAACTATTACTGTTAAATCCTGCATCTGTTTCTGCTTACCGTTCTTCAAACTCCCCAGGGAATCTTTGTGTGATGTTCTGTTGTAATTTTGTTTGAAAAGGCTGGATGACTACATTCTGATTAACTTGAGAGAAAAGTAGACTGAACTTTTCATTGTACTTAAAAATAAATAGACAACAGGCTACCATGGTATGGAGACAGAAGAAAATAAAGTGGACATTTCCAGTATTAATTTGCTAAGTCTGTTCAACAGACAAAAAGCATTTCCAGTTTGATTTATTATGGATATTTCCCCAAACACTCTTTCAAAATGATGCAGGGAGCTTCAAACATTAGAAGGGCAATGACAATTGGCAAAAAGCACGAGGGATCCCAGCTGCTCCTGGTAAAAGTGGTTCTATACATGTGTAATGTGAGGTGAATGAATCCTGATATAATAGCTGGTGCTATTGTATCAATATCTGTGGACTTGACCACTTAAGTCTGGGAATGCATTTTACTGACTTGTGATGCAGTACCTGTCATTAATTTTTACCCTGGATGGACTCCTTTCAGTTGGTTGATACACAGTGCCATTTTTGTACTGTGAGATGGGTTTCTTGCATTTTCTTTTGATGTTGTTCCTACTCTCTGTGGGAGAGCACAGTTCTGGCCCTGTGTCTGAAAGATAAGTAGCTCATTCCCTTCCAAAACTCTGCCAGTGCTGCAGGTGTGCACAGCAGCTTATGCTTGGGATCACCTGGCCATTCACAGTGTGGATTTAACTCAGTGTCTGACTTCTCACCCCCATTAGTACTGGTTTTGTGTGTGAGAACTGATCACATGTCTGGTTCTTCTCTTCACCCTATACTCATCTATACAGCTTGTTGACTCCAAAAGTTAATTCTACTTTTGCTCTTCTGCACTTTAGGACTTCTATGACACCTCGATCTGAGGATGCATTAAACTGTCACACAAGTACCAAAGCAGGCATTTCATCTCTGAAAGAATAAACTGAAGCAGAACACAACTCAAGAAAGTTTCCAGGAGAGGAAGCAAAAAATGGCTGTTTATTCACAGCCAGATGTACTTGTCTCTTTCTCTGCCTGTTTGCATTAGTCCTGGCTCAGCTTTGTCCTTGTTTGTAGTTTGCAAGTATGAATGAATATTATGACATGCTGTCTCCCAGTGGTTCCGTGTAAACGATCATGTGGAAGAGAGAGGCAGATGGAGTTACACATCCATTTTGCATTTTAGCAGATATTCTGAGGTTTTATCCCCTGACAAAACACAGCATACTGCTTAATCTGTCTCACTGCCTTCATTTCCAGTATCTGAAGGGAGCCTACAGGAAAGCTGGGGAGGGACTCTTTACACAGTCTAGTAATGTTAGGACGAGGGGGAATGGGTTTAAGCTGGAAGAGGGGAGATTCCGACTGGATGTTAGGAGGAAGTTCTTTACAGTGAGGGTGGTGAGACACTGGAATGGGTTGCCCAGGGAGGTTGTGGATGCTTCCTCCCTGGAGGCGTTTAAAACCAGGCTGGATGAGACCTTGAGCAGCCTGCTCTAGTGGAAGGTGTCCCTGCCTATGGCAGGGGTGTTGGAGCTGGATGATCCTTGAGGTCCCTTCCAACCTAAACCATTCTATGATTCTATGATTCTATGATTCATCCAGCTAAATTTCTGATGTGTATAACAGAGGATTGTGGCAAGCTTTTCCCAGCTGGAGAGATTATATCACAGTATCACAGTATCACCGTATCACCAAGGTTGGAAGAGACCTCACAGATCATCAAGTCCAACCCTTTACCACAGAGCTCAAGGCTAGACCATGGCGTATTATATATATATATCCATTAAGGATTAAAAAAAAAATGCAGAAGATGCAGTACTAGTTGTTCCTTGTGAAAAGAAAGAATGAAAGCCTATGATTTAAAAAAAAAAAAAAAAGAGAGAGAGAAAACCCCTAAGTTATGCAGAAATTAATAATTAGACAATAAACATTGTAGTAGAGAATGTCAAGCTCTCAATTCGAGCTCTGAAAGGTACTTGAGAGATAAATGGCCAAACACTACTGAACTTGAAAAACTAACAGGCCCTTTATCTTCCTACTATATTCTGGAGCCAAAGCAGCTCTAGTTAGAAGTTAAATGCCAACAGCAATTATGGCCACAGGGACTTTCAGTGGAGGCAAAAGTGACAATAACTCCTACACATAGCTGAGGAATTGGTACAGGCAGCTCCTCTGATATCTCTTTCTGCAATATCTGTCACTACCTGGAGAGTATTCGACTTCATGCTCCTCACACCTCAGTCATGTCAAGAAGCACCATTCTGTAGATCAAAAGTCTGAGTACAGCAGGTTCACAGCCCAGTCTTCAGAGCTAGTGGAAGAGTCCAGCCTAGTCTGAAGAGAATAGGGCCTGTGAACCCGCAGAACTTTGCAAACTGAGATCCTGGGAGTGAGGAGCAGTCCTCACAGGCTGCCCTGGGAACGGAACGGAACGGGATGTGGCTCTGCTAATATGCAGCATTTTAATCACAAAGCACTTCCACTTAATACGAGACCCAGGGGGTGATTAGGACAAAAGACTGGCTCCTTTATTCAGCAGACTGCAAAACTGATTATGTTTGACTGAATTATTTGTCCACCTCTGGAAACTCGAGGAAGACTGAAGAACCCAGTAGATAGTGTGACTGAATGAGCTCAGTGAGTTTTTTCGTTGAACTCAGGAACATTTGGGTCACATTCTCACAGTTCAGTTTCTTCCAGAATTGCCTCTTGGACCAAATGTCCCTGAAACTGAAATCACAGAATGACAGGAAAGTGAACTAAATTTTTTCAGCAGATCTCAGAATTGCATCAAAAACATTGCCAGGGACCAGGCCAACTGCAAATGAAGGATGAATTGAAGCCAAGTGAATAAATGGGTTTTGCCCTTGCAGGATCCAGTTTTGGTGTGAAACTTCAAAACTGCAGAGGCCTGTAGTGCCACCTTGGTGATGTCTGCTGTACCCTGAGGAAATGACAACTTTGGTCAAATGATACTGAGATTTGGCTGTAGTGCTGATTTTAACCAACTGCCATCTGACTTTGATTGGGGATGCTCAACAATTTTGAATATTGGAGCAAAACTGACAGCAAGCTGAACTTCACATAGGGATGCCCAAAGCTTTGAGAGAGTACAACTAGAGTTTGTGGTCATCTGTTTATTAAGAACTGTCCCACTGGAATGAAGTGGAAGACCCCTCTAGTTACTCAGCATAGAAGGACACAAGATCAACTGTTCTTCCTGCCTCTTTTCTCCAGGTGGCCCTGCCTCCATCAGATGTCACCTCTTCAGGCTGTGTAAATGAGTGAAGTAAAGACAACAGAAGAGTCTCGGGTGATTTCACAAGGTAAGAATATAGTCCCCAACTGCTTAAAGATTTCTTATTGTTTGACACAAGAACCGTGCTCTTTACACATTAGCACTTCACATATGATGAACTCTAAAGTGTTTTTTTTTTCTCAAGAGAACCAGAGCTCAATTTTACCCATTTGGAATGCTAATAATTAAGAATCTCACCCACTGATTGCACTGCAGCAGCATGAAAAACATGTTCTCTTACAGGGAGCAGCTGTGCATATTAATATGAGAATTTCTCAGTTTCAGTAAAGAGTAGCTGCATAATGTTAAGTAGACTGTGTTTTGGTGCCGGTTTTACCTTGTAACTCATTCATCAGGTAAAAAACAAACAAGTTTGCTGTAACTCAAATATATTTCAAAAGCTTTGGAAAAAAAATCTCTGTGCAGAAAAGGAACAAAAATATCACTATAGCATGCCCAGACTTCCTTTACTACGCCTCCAAACAAAACTTTCCCTCTATGCACAGCTATGTAGCTGCATGTATTCATGTTAATGGTGTCATTAATCTTTCCTACAGTAATCAGCTTTTACACGTTCAGCACCTGGGTCAAATTTGACCTGACAAGTTTGTCCTTGAATACTATCATTTACAAAGTCCATGTTAAAAAAAAAAATCCATGTATTATCAGAACTGCTGCATTTTATCAAATAACTGCCACCAGCTCTTGCCTGAAATAGTTCATTTGCAAAGCTGTTACCACCAAGCTGTGGAAACCAACCATCAGTCAGAGCCTTGTTTTTTATAGCGATAGCAAATGAACTGCAGATGGAGCACTGTTTATACTTTCCCATCATCTCTGAAGTGCCTGGAACTGTTGCTGTGATGTCATTACATTTGGGCAGGATATAGAGAAAGCAGCAACACTGGAAATATTTATTGACTGGGTTAGGGCCAGTTTGACATGTACTATAGGAAGAACATCAAGGTGTTTGAAATGGAAGGCTATGTGACCTTATGCTACCTATCTTGAAAACACCACTATGGAAACACATGGACAACAAAAGTTTGGTATGTCTGTTGATCAAATAGGAAATAGGAAGAACTCATTCTTAGATTGTATATAGCTTCATGTCAGAAGAACTTTTGTTTGTTTGGGGTGTATATCTGAAATCTGTCACTGAACTGTTGGCCTTTGACTGTGACAGATGAGGTCTGACAGATTAAAGGTTTATTGCCTTCCCACTTCCAGGTGTCTACCTCATCTTTCTGCATAAGTAACATTGCAGGAGTTGCAGAAGTGAATGGCTGCAGTTAAATTTGCCAACCTGAAAACTGCAGAATCTGCAGAACTGGTGTTCACCATGGGGCAATGACCTCTGGCAAAGAGTGGAGTAGACAGCTTAGAGTAGTAATTGCTCAAAACATTATAGCTAAATCAGCACCTGTCTGTCTCTGATGGAGACAGCAAATGAAGATTCAGACATGATCTTCTATGGCTATTAAGATGTTTTACCAGAGTGCAAATGCCCAACAACCATGGTGACTGGCCTGTACTGGGGAGTGGGCAGTGAGGATAAAGCAGAGCTAAACAGGCTGGTGCAGCAAACCAAGCTGCAGCCAGAATTGTGTAGAAACAGTTCTCATCAGCACAGCCTCTCTGTTGGCCTCAAGGCAGCATAAACTTCAGGCAGGAATTCACAGGAAGGTAGTGCAATGGCTTTGGCTCTGGGAGAATTGTTTCTTAACATTGTGTTGATAAAATGTAATTGGCTTTATAGAATCTTAGAATGGTTTGGGGTGGAAAAGACCTTTAAATGTCATCTCCTTCAACCCCCTTGCAGCGAGCAGGGACAGCTTTAATTAGATCAGGTTGCTCAGAGCCTTGTGCAACCTGACCTGAAATGTTTCCAGATGTGGGGCTTCTACCATGTCCCTGGACACCCTGTGGCAGTATTCACCACTCTCATTGTAAAACATTTCTTCCTTTAGTCTAAATATCCTTGTTTCAAGTTTAAAACCATCACCCTTGTCTTATTGCAACATGTCTTAGCATAAAGTTTAATCCTAAATACCACACACATAGCAAATCCATTCCGTCTTCCACATGGTGCCACAGCATCTCCACTACTGTGTTTGTTCTCTAGCACAGGGCATTAGCAACTAACACTTGTTTGAACAGTGCAATTGCACATAAGAAATAGTGATCTTTGCATGGTACAGTATTGCAATCGACTCCCATGGCTTACTTGCAACTTTTACAATTTGCAGTACGAAACACTCAGTAGACAATGAGGAAGTAATATTGTAAAGAAACTGTTTTCTGGCCAAGCAGACAAAGTTCCTTTTGTGATACCATAACCTTGATTTGTTTTCTTTATCATTGCTTGCGCACTTTCCAGCTCTGTTATCAGGCTTTCACAATGGCTGTCTCAGTCGCTGATGTGACTTAGAGAGTTCCTGCAGCAAGTACAGATTAATGGATAAAGGCTGGTAGAGAAGGCAAGCCAGTCCATGATTAATTTCCTGAATTAATGCTGTGTTGCTTTATGCACAACAAATATCAGCTGGCTGAAATTATTACCTCCAAACTTTCCAAGGAGGGAAAAGTCCCTATCCAGGATGGCCAGTTCAATCCCAGATGATTTGCAGTCCTGGTTTAAAGTAGTCAGGCTCAGCCCTGGGCAGGATGCTAATGGGTGGCTTAGTGCTGCCTGGAAGGACACCTATCAGGTGTACCTGAGATTAACTATAAAGCTGATCTGTCACCACACCCAAGGTTAGCAAGGTTATCTGTGTAGATACAGCCAGGTTAGCTGACCTGATTGGGAGTACTGGTTATTTTACTTCTGAGTTACTGCATCCAGTCCTATGTGGCAGAGATGTGACCTCTGACAGTAGCAAAGACTGTCGAAAGACCTAATCACAGGTAAGAAATTAAGACTGGTCTACAATGAACTGGTAAAGTAGTGAGAGTTTACACAGAATCACAGAATGTTAGGGGTTGGAAGGGACTCAAAAGATCATCCACTCTGACCTGCCTGCCAGCATTACCTAGGGTAGGGCACAAAGGGCAGTGGCCTAGTAATGACTTCCTCCAGCTTCCTCAGCACCTGTGGGTGCATCCCATCAAGATCCATGAATTTATGGATCTCCAGATTGCATAACTGATCTCTAACCCAGTCCTCATCAATAACCAGGGCAAACTTCTTTACCCAAACTTGCTCTGGGGCTCCTGAGTAGATTAATTTTAGGTTTAGGTAGGTTTAAGTTTAGGTAGTTTTCATTCCCTTCTCTCTAGCAAATTTTAAGCTGCTTTATATCTCTTTTCTAAGCTCTGAGTTCCCTTCAGCACAATCAAGCCAGTCTGTAATAGAAATGTGGGAACGAGTTCTTTATATGGCATTGTGTGGATGAATATCCTTTGTTTTTGTCTTAATAATGAATTTTTGAGGCATCTCTGCTAAATTATTTTCTGATTGTACTGTTTAGTAGTCCATTGCATTGCTGTCAGTAGGAAGGTGTATTATTATCTTTTTAATAGTCACTTAGAGCTCACTTAATGGCTTTATTACAGCATGCTTTTTAACAGTGCACAGCACATCTGTGGAGAGGTTCTGTTCCTCTATTTGCTTTTAACTGATGTTTTTAAAAAAGTGAAATTCTAAAGATGTTGGTAGTATCTCTGAATATTTATGTTGGAAGGGATTTCAGGAAGTGATTTAGTCCTATTCCTCTGCTCTGAGCAGGGCTAATGTCGACATTAGTGCAGGATGTTCATTGCCTTTTGCAGTCATCTTCTTGGTGTCTGAGATTTGAGGCATTGCAGCCTGTTTGGTGCCTCTCAGCAGAAGCCACGGTGAAATGTGCTCAGTGTAGCCACTTAGTTTGGCTCCCAGGCAGCCTGCAAAAACGCTTGCTAAAGATCCTCCGGTTGTGACCAGTGATTGCAGATCTGCCAGTCTGCTGCTGAAAACCTCTTTGTGCTTGCTTAGATTTAAGGCAGAAGAAAGTAAATGTTCAGTGTGGCTCCATAGGGCGAAAGAACAGCATGGGATATAATTTACTAAAGGTCAGGAGAGTGAGATATGGAAGATACTTTGGCAGCCAAAACTAATCATGAACTTGCTTTCTGTTCACCTCTTCTGTTCCTACTTCATTACTACCCTTTCTGTCACTAACACAATGTCTCCTTCCCTGAATAGTTTGACTTATGTTAGTACCTCTGGCCTGAGGTGGGGGGAATCCTGTTTTTAAAGTACACCAGAACATATACAACTTGTGTTTTCTTTACTTCCAAACTCAGAGACAATATATAGGCTTATCCTGCCCAGTGCTCTGGTTCAGCCCATCTGCAGATGTATGCAATTGGAAGAGAAGGAAGATAAATGAGTTCATATGAGAATGCTTGAGGAAAAATACTCTTCACTGAGCAGTCCTATGACTAACTATGACCATTAGAATCTCTTCTCCTGTGGTTAGAAGGAAACACTGAAATGCCCCAAATCACAGGAATAGGTGCTATTGGGAGAATAGCTACAAACCTGCACAGGGAAGGACTAGCCTGAGTAACTTTAAAACCTTTGTAGCCTCAGGCTAGGTTCTAATTTTAGTTATGCTGGAGTAAATTAACATCACTGACATCAAAGGCTCTGGTCAAGATGATCACAGGATGTTAGGGGTTAGAAGGGACCCAAGGAAATCATGGAGTCCAACCCCCCTGCCAGAGCAGAACAGTACAGTCTAGCACAGATCAGAGGAATGCATCCAGACAGGCCTTGAAAGTCTCCAGAGAAGGAGACTCCACAATCTCTCTGGCGACCCTGCTCCAGTGCTCTGTGACCCTTACAGTAAAGAAGTTCTGTTGGAGTGGAACCTCTTGTGCTGCAAACTACATCCATTGCTCCTTGTCCTATCAGAGGGAGCAAGTGAGCAGAGACTGCCCTCCCCTCCTGACTGGCACTCAGATGTTTATAAACATTTATTAAATTCCCTCTTAGTCTTCTCTTCTCCAAACTAAAAAGCCCCAGGCCCCTCAGCCTCTCCTCATAAGCCATGCCCTTCAGTCCTCTAATCATCTTTGTAGTCCTCTGCTGGACCCTCTCCAGCAGATCCCTGTCCCTCTTAAACTGGGGAGCCCAAAACTGAATGCAGATGAGGTCTCACCAGGGCAGAGTAGAGGGGGAGTAGAACCTCCCTTGATCTGCTGGACACACTCTTCCTAATACACCCCAGGATCCCATTGGCCTTCTTGGCCACAAGGACACGTTGCTGTCCCATGGTTAACTTGTTAGCCACCAGGACTCAGAGGTCTCTCTCCACCAGACTGCTCTCCAGCAGATCACCTTGAGCCTGTACTGGTGCAGTTTATTATTCCTCCCCAGAAGGAAGCTTTGTGCTCTTGAAACTGAGGCCAAAAGCACTACCTTTTCTAGGCAAGATCTGCCAAAAATGAATGGGTGGAGCAAGGTCAAGCCTATGATTTTATTCCTTCCAGGGGGTGCTTGCACAACTCAGTACTTACAACTGGTTTTGTCTTTTAAAGGACTTATTTTTGGCATCTGGACTGGCCCCCCAGTTTAGAAGGGACACTGAAATCCTTGAGCGTGTCCAGAGAAGGGCGACGAGGCTGGTAAAAGGCCTCAAGCACAAGTCCTATGAGGAGAGGCTGAGGGAGCTGGGGTTGTTTAGCCTGGAGAAGAGGAGGCTCAGGGGTGACCTTATTACTGTCTACAACTACCTAAGGGGTGGTTGTGGCCAGGGGGAGGTTGCTGTCTTCTCTCAGGTGGCCAGTGCCAGAACGAGAGGACACAGCCTCAGGCTGCGCCAGGGGAAGTTTAGGCTCGAGGTGAGGAGAAAGTTCTTCACTGAGAGAGTCATTGGCTACTGGAATGGGCTGCCCAGGGAGGTGGTGGAGTCGCCGTCCCTGGAGCTGTTCAAGGCAAGATTGGACGTGGCACTTGGTGCCATGGTCTAGCCTTGAGCTCTGTGGTGAAGGGTTGGACTTGATGATCTGTGAGGTCTCTTCCAACCCTGATGGTACTATGATACTATGATACTATGAATTGCCAGGCCACAACTATTCCACTGCCTTATTCTGATGGTTAGGAGTAAACAACCTTGCAAAATCAAGATGCAAAAGGCTATGAAATTATATTTATGCAACTTTAAGAAAGGTATATTGGATTCTAGGAGTCAAGATTCAAGCTATTATAAAAATCCATCCTACACTAATTTTCTTCCAGCACTTAAAATTAGTTAGTGAGCCATATACAGAGCAAAGATGAAAGCCTCAAAGTAAATGCCTGTGAACTTGTTTTGAATTAACTCTAGCATTTTTCTTTATGCTAAAACATAGGCATCAGGCAACTGCTGAGATATAGATGCAGCTTCAGGTTGCTGTGCTTAGCTACATGTCATTAAGTCAGAAGCTTATACATGCAGCAGGGATGCCTTTTCTTGCATTAACATTCATTGCTTTAACTGCCAGTATTTCTGTTCAGAATTGAATCACATCTTGTAGCCAGAAGAGAACTGAATGTCTTGCCTCCAGATATAAGCAGTACCAGTGCAAGCAGCAATGGTAATCATCTGTGCCACTTGTCTGTCTTCAGTCTCTCCAAGTCTGCCTGACAGCTGGGAGGAACTGCGCTAGAACTTCCATGAGAGTAATGCCCTCTGACACATCTTATTTATGAGGGATTCCGTGTTGCTTTACAATCAGGGACTTGCTTTAGCAACATGCTCCATAAAACATTTCTAATAAATGGAAATCTAGCTGCTGGCTTTGCTGGTTTTGTGCCTTGCAGCTTTTTTTCAAGTCTGGGGCGGGGGGGAAATTCTCTTCAGTCTTGTTCACAAACCAACGACAGTTCAAGCTGCTGGTGTGAGCGTTTAATGCATTAACATGCAACGTTAGGGTAAAGGCCTGGCCTGGAAACAGTGAGTGAGTTAAAAAAAATACACTCCTGAAGCTACTGACACTCTCAGGCTGCAGAGCGGATGTATTAACTGTCGTTAGCCACTAGGTGGCAATGAGATGTGGCATCGTAATTGGAGACATGCGAAGACCATCCAAAGCCATATGGGAATGGGATGTGTGAAGCCATATTCCTATGAAATGCCCAGCACCATGACTTGGGGCTTCTGACAGACTTCAGCTTACTGCTAGTGACTCTAGCTTAATTTAAGACCCAGATAATGTAAATAAATTTTCATGCCCTTTAGTTGTCTTTTGTCATTTGCCACTTAGCAATGTCATCCATAGTACGCTTAACACTCTCCATGTCCTTTGGCAAGCAACCAAGTTCTGTTGCTTCACCTGTGAGCCTGGTAATCCACTGAAGTGATAACTGGAATTTGCTTAAAGCCAGCATCTTGTGCAGTTATGCTGAGCTTGAAATTTGAACTTGGTGTATGATGTTTCCGGCAATGAGCAATCAGAGCATGTGGGCTTCTCTGCTTACCTAGCAAAGGGCTGCCAAGAATAAAAGAACGAGTTCTGAGAGAAAAAAATAATCTTGGTCTATCCTGTAGCTGCTACTTTTACAAAGAAATGAGTAAAACATTCTGCCAGGGCTTCTTCCTTTTGAGGCAAGAAGATAACCCTCAATAACACCAGCATTACTCAGCAGTAATTGTCCCAGGTTGCACTAAGCTAAGCATGAGGAAAACTTCATTTTAATTGATGGTCTGGGAACCTTTATCTGTTTGTAATGAGGCATTGCTCTGTAGGTATTGCATTTAAGCTGCAACAAATTCATTAGTAGAAGAATACTGTTTCAGAAGCAATAAGGGCTTAAGAGACATTTCCTTCACATCTAAGAAGAAATTGCTTCTGAAGCAGCCCCAGGTTATGTTCTTCATTTCATTCACCACTTTTAATTCACGGTGGGGGAATCAGCCAACAAAACTGACAAATGCTCTACAGTGACTGGTAGCATGTGCTGCAAATGCTTGTTACAAAAGGTATACTGAAAAAGAAGTTGCTGTAGCAAAGTCAGAGGCTACAGATACAAAGCAGCAGTGTTGCTGTTGTCCATGCCAATTTAATTTCTTGCATGTCAGTTATGGTATCAGTATTTAGACAGATGATGAGTCCCTTAGTTTTCTACTTATTTCTTTGTGCAAGAAACAAGTGTATTCAGCTAAAGAAACACTTTGAGATAATGACACTTTTATGAGCAGAATTGTGCACAAAGATTCAGTAGCAATCAGCGTTTTGTATGTACGTACAATAAAAATACACTTCCTTAGGTAAAGTGATGTGATTGTAACAGGTAAAGATGAGAAAACCCTGTACAAAGTTCAAAAGGAGCAGGGAGTTAGAAGCCAGAAAAAGGACATGGTTTAACAGTGAAAAGATTAAATTTCATATAATAAGAAGCAGTCTCAGCATGCATATTGCCTGGCCAAGGTAAACCATGCAATAAGTTATGTATAAACAGAGAACCATAAAGTATACAATACTTTAATCTTGAGGTGTCTTCAGTGCAGCTCTGTAATTACCTTTAGATTAGGAGACCCTAATGTGGTCCCAGTTCCTGAAGAGGTAAGGTAATCTCTAACTGTTGGAAAATTAAAACAATTCTACAGTTCCACATGTGCGCTTAAAATGCGGCTGTCAGATGTATTTCTCTTTAGCTCTCTTTTGGAAGGTGTTTAGGGAGAACAGCAGTTTAATAGAGCATCTGGATCTCATTGAAGGCCTGTTTTTTTGTTTTTGTGTTTCTTAATTTATTGCTACACTTTCCAGCTGGGCTGATGGAAGAACAGGGAGGACAACACATTGCTCAGTCACAAAGCAACTTTGTATTTCAGCTTAAATATGAAAGTTTCCTTTTAGCCTTTTGCTTTAAACTTTGAATGTAACAGCTGCCGATACTACTTGCTAGTATTTTTGCTTGTCACTTAAGTGTCACTTTTAAAATGTAATAACACTTACCATCTTGGAAATTATTTTTTCAAGATGTTACAGGTGTGAGGGGGTGTTCAGCTTTGTTTTGGTCTACTGATGCTATATTGTGGAAATAGTTACCTGACTTTCTGATTCAAGAGCACATGAGAGTGCACGTGTCTGGTTAGATAAGACTGCGGCTGTATGCAGCACTGCTTATGTGCCTAGTGTGTCAGCACATGCTGGTGCCCCACTTCATTACAGATGTCCTTGTGCTGGAAACAAAACCTGGTGATAGTGTCAAATGTGCTGTATGTTAAAGGTAATCAATACTTGGTTTGTAATGCGGAGAGAGCAATAGTGGAACACGCCTGCTATTGACTGTACTGTGTTGTTTATCCTAGTTAAGAGCCTTCCTGCTGGCTGCTCATCCTCTCAGGCTCAATTTTCCAATTATTTCTGACTGAAACTTTTGCTTTGAAAACAAAGAGCTGCAGTCATATCCATGTTCTGATTGTTGCCTGCTGTATTCTTCCCTCACAGGACCATTTACATTTTTAACGAGTCTGTTGTCCTCCCACTCTGTTAAACTCTGCCAAAATGCAGAACATAATTGACAAATAATGTACTCAACCCCTTGTAGGGGAAGAAGGAAATCCAAAAGGAAATTCCACTTGTAAGCCTCTTTGGTTCTGTTAAGGCAAACTGTAATTTTTGGTTGTCTACTTGAAGAGGAAACCCAGACCCTGGCCATTTAGTTGAAGCTGTGTGTAATCTTGGCCATGCTGGCTGTTTACCACTTAGGTGAGTTAATGCCATTTCTGACATCTGTAGATCAGATCCTTTGCACTGCTGTGTAACCCAGCCAAATAATTTCAACAGGCGTGAAGTGGAAAGGCAAGAAATTTATCCAAGGGTTTAATCAGAATGCAATTCATAGTTTTAAGAGAGAAACAAAGAGGGATCTTGAGACAGTAAATAGAAATATATCAAGAAGCAGCACTTTGGGTCTCAGATCTTCAGATTTATATTCATGCTCACAGATCTAATTACCACCAGTGAACTGGAAAGTTCAGCTCTTCCTTAACACACTGCTGATCACAGCTATATAAGCCAGTAAGTGACAAAACAGAAAGAGCTTGGCAAACTTCAAAGACTGTTTGGTCCAACTTCCTTTTTTTTTATTAATGATCCACCCTGGAAAAGCCATGGGCAATCCCAATTTACCTCCAATCACATAAATGAGATCAGACCATCTCTTGGTCTTTGTGGAACAAGATAGTTCCTAATCAATTTACAGCAGATACGTGGATGCTTTATGAGGGAAACCATTCTTCTAGCTGGGATTACTGGAGTGCTTTCTGCTCTCTTTGCTCCTGCCTTACCTTTGAACTGCTCTTGTGCTTGGATGGTGTGGAGGGAGAATCACAAACCTGCAGAAGCACAAAGGAGCTTTATGAGGGCTGTAGATTTTATCCACTGATTTAGTAACAAATTCTAATAGACAGATAGTACTTTATTGTAATACACAACTCCACAGAGAGAGTGGTTTGCCACTGGAATGGGCTGCCCAGGGAGGTGGTGGAGTCACTGTCCCTAGAGGTGTTCAAGAAAAGCCTGGATGAGGCACTTAGTGCCATGGTCTATTTGACTGGATAGGGCTGGGTGATAGGTTGGACTGGATGATCTTGGAGGTCTCTTCCAACCTGGTTGATTCTATTCTATTCTACATGGTTCCCCTACATGCAGCTGCAGGTATGATGGCTCCTCAAATTCCTGCCCTTATGCAGAGTACCTATATTACTGCAGCTCTGACAGCATCAGAGTATCAGCCTTTTTGCCTCTAAGTCTTCACTCTGTTGAACAGAAGTCTCATGCCCTCACCAAAGATTCACATATGTCACTCACCTGGCAATACTTAAAGAATTGTCAGAATTTGAAACTCTTCAAGTCATTGGACAACCATCAGTAAATGCACAAATTCTTGCTTTGGAGAACTCCTTAAACACTTGGGATGGATATCAGCAATTCTACTCATGTCAGCCAAAAAGGCAGTAGACAGAGAGGAGCATGCTAACTAGCACTGGCATACAGGCTTGGCAAGTGAGTGCATGTAGAGCATAGTGCTTTACAGAATGGTGGAATTTGTTGCTTTATTCTGATTTCCTGTGTTTTGGAAGTTTATGTGAGGTTGTAATGTCACTGGAGACAGCAGTGATGGGGAACTAGAGAGAAACAGGGCTGTGTGCAGTCATTAATTTCCAAGTTTTGAAACCTGAATCATTTTCTTCTGGGAAAACTGTTAGTGCCGGTTATGTTCCAGCAGAATTTCTGAGGCAGCCTGCCTATACAATTTGTCTCTTTCAAAGCTTATAAAATAGGAAACTGAAAGTGTGGATTCATTGTTTTGACCCTGCAGAAGATGATAAGGCAATCAAAAAGTCACTGGGCTGTCCCTGGAAGCTGTGTTATGGACTCTAGCCAAAGGCATGGAAGCTATAATTGGTGTGGAAGATTTTTCTTCTCTTAATCGTGCATTCATATTTGATCTCTTTCCAGTCTTCCCCACCCCAAAAAAAACCCCATGTCATTAGCCACTCCACTGGATGAAGAAAGGCACAACTTGAGATTTGTTTGACCTTTCAGCTCTGCTTTCCTTTGAAACCAAGGTGGCTTCTGCTGTATGCAATTTGGGTTACATAGGGATTCCAAGCATTTAAGAGGGTCAGACTTTCAAAGAAGTCTAGCTCCAGTGACAGAAACAAGGAATGAGACTTTTGGAGAACCCTTGTATATCGATGGGTATGTTTTTCAGAGTTTAATAAGTATTATCAGAGTAGCTGTTGAAGCTATTTGCATGAAAATCTGAGCAGCTTGAACAGCAGGTGAAACTTCTAGACCACAGAATCAGAATCACAGAATCAGTCAGGGTTGGAAGGGACCACAAGGATCATCTAGTTCCAACCTCCCTGCTATGGGCAGGGACACTCAACTTCACGAGGTTGGCTCAGACCCACCTCTCCAGCCTGTCCAAGCCCCTCTGGTTGCTTTCATTAACCTCCCAAAGAGTAACCATCAATCTACATGCCACAGAAATAACCTTCTGCACTGAACTCCAAAAGCAGCACACACACAAAGACAAACAAAGTCTTTATGCAAAACTCATATGTTTGCATCATATGATGCTGAGGACAGGTTAACCTTGTGTTGCACGTTGAAGACCAGCTCACATCAGGAAAATATTTGAGTAAAAACTGAGTATATAAAAGAGTTAGATGATCAAAAAGTCTCAAGAAATGGGCTATAGTTATCTACTTTGACTGTCCAAGAGGAAGATCACTCTGCTTTCTGCAGGCCCTGAATTTTTTTGCCTGACCTTTGAGAGAAGCTGACCCATTATATCTAGAAACAAGATTGCTGAAGGAGTTGCCCTTGCCAGAAGATCAGCTGCTCCTCTTAAATGAGGTAACTACACCAGAGAAATCCAATAAAACAAGAACCCTACTAACCATACCATAAGGTGGTCAACATGTTAGACCACACCTTGAGTACTGTGTTCAGTTCTGGGCCCCCCAGTTTAGAAGGGACATTGAGATGCTTGAGCGTATCCAGAGAAGGGCGACGAGGCTGGTGAGAGGCCTCGAGCACAGCCCTACGAGGAGAGGCTGAGGGAGCTGGGATTGTTTAGCCTGGAGAAGAGGAGGCTCAGGGGTGACCTTATTGCTGTCTACAACTACCTGAGGGGTGGTTGTGGCCAGGGGGAGGTTGCTCTCTTCTCTCAGGTGGCCAGCGCCAGAACGAGAGGACACAGCCTCAGGCTGCGCCGGGGGAGGTTTAGGCTCGAGGTGAGGAGAAAGTTCTTCACTGAGAGAGTCATTGGCCACTGGAATGGGCTGCCCAGGGAGGTGGTGGAGTCGCCGTCCCTGGGGCTGTTCAAGACAAGGTTGGACGTGGCACTTGGTGCCATGGTCTAGCCTTGAGCTCTGTGGTAAAGGGTTGGACTTGATGATCTGTGAGGTCTCTTCCAACCTTGGTGATACTGTGAGACTGTGATCTGTAACCTATAATTAATACAACTGTATATATAATACATATGTCATTATGGAAAATACACTCAAAGCTGCAGTATAACAACAGCTCTTTCAAAACATCCTGGAGATCAGGTGCACATTAAGAAAAAAATGCTGCCACTGAAGATCAACAACACTAATTTGATAAGCACAGAATGTCATCCAGTGTATGGAAATAGAAGTCAACAGCTGATTTAATAATAATAATAAAAAAAAAAAGATAATGAATTTAGTTATTAGCATTTAGTGATTGGTTATTTTACTGGTGACAGAGTTTGTTTGATAAAATCCAAATGTAAATACCCTTTATGCAATGTAACCCTGGTCAGAGGGCATTTGGGTTTGATCTTGAGTAACGGAGACAGAAATACCAAAGTACAGTAAATCCAACATAATACTTTCTTGCCCCGAAATACACATTCCAAAACACTGGAAGAACACAGCATTTTTTTTTTTTTTCTGAATTATTTACTCAAAACAGATGAAAAATAATAGCTTTTCACATGGCAAGAAAAGGACAGATCAGGAAGCGAGCTCACGGGTGATAAAATAAATGTACTGTGCATATGATTTAGTGTACATCTTGCTTCTGTATTTGTGCATGGAATCAGAGGAGAAGAGGAACCTACAGGCACAGCAGGAGTTACTCTAGCAGCCCATAAACCAAGAGGAAGATTACTTGAAAAGTAACTTTATTTGGATTGTCTTTCTATTTTGCATACAAGGTTATAGTATGTTGGAATCTCATGTTCATCCATGTAACATCTCTCTTTTAAGTAACGATATTCTGATGAAGCGGATTAGGATGCAGTTGGAGGCTTAAAGAGCTACTTGGAACTTCAGGATTCAAGCTCCCCAGTGTATACTCTGTCCTGTGGCCAGGATAACATTTTTCTTGCATATAGGTAAAGAAAGTGAGGCTTGAGTACACCAAGAGCTGCTACAAGTGACACTGCTGTCTGTCCCTTAATGCTGCCAGACTGTGCCAATAGCATTTTCTCTGAATATGCTGCTCTCCTTTACTTTCTAATCAATCTGAAGGGATCCCTAGCAAAGCCAGGCATCTCTGTAACTGTTAACGTGCATAACTTCAATTGAATTATCTGTTTTCAGCTTCTGTTATCAAGTTATTTTTCCTTCAGAGGATTGTATCAGGGAACATATCTGCTCCCAGAGAATTTAAATCGGTTGGCACTAGTCATACACTTTAGACAAATTTAAGTGCAAAGAATAGCCTTTTTGTTTGGGTTTTCCTTTGATGTGTATCTAGGGGAAGCATGCAAACCACATTTCTGGTTTAACTGACCCCAGTGCTAAGTTCCAATCAGATTTAGTTTTCAATTAACTATAAAAAGTACAGGATTTTAAAAGCTACAATTCCAAATTATTCCCAGCACAAACCCCAAACAGCTGCATTTTGTGCTGGGAAATGCCTCAGAGGCTGAAGGAGGGATGCTTCTCTCCAGGCCATGTAGATATTTTACAGCTGTGAATATGGTCCTGAGATTAAAGTAAGTTTCTTGGAGGATCTATCTATAGATGGGCTGGCCAAGCCATTTTGCAGTTATGAAGCATGACCTTGGTGTGTTCTTCCGAATGCCTGCTGTGGGGGAATAATGTGATGATTGGAGATCTGCACATCTTCACCTTCTGAAGCCCTCTTTTTTAGCACTCTGTCATCTCTCTTTGCATACACTTAGTGCATTTTGGAACCCTGCTAGTGCATATGGAGAAGTCTGGCTAACCCAAACACGAGTGTGCCTGTGTCTGGGAAGCAGCATGTGCCTGCCTGGGTGTGAGGTGCTGGGTGGCCTATTAACTGTGTGGAGAAGGAGAGGACTCTGGGCTGGAAACTGCTGATGCAAGTGTCTTGTTTCTGTTAATTTAAATACTGATTGTTTAATGTACCTTAAACTTTCTGAAAGCCTCAGTTCCAGTGTCTGATTTACAATTATCTGACAACTAATTTAATAAAAACTCTACAATTAACTAGCTGAATGCATGCAGCTCATGTTCTTCAGAGCTTCATCTGAAGACTTTGCAGTTCCTGATGGGCAGAATTTTGCAGATGCTGCACTGATTCACTGAGCTCTGCTCTAATGTTGTTTTAAAAAAATAGTTGTCTTCACCATGTTGTTTCTGCTTTGCTATTTCTAAACCATGCAAATTCAGGAAGCTGCCTCTTGCACATGATTATAAATTGCTGGTTGGGGTAAGGTATCTAACAGGCAGCTAAAATGTAATAAAATATTAAATGTATTTTTGTATTGTATGCATTCTGATCATGTATTATTCACCAGAGACCCTGAATTTGGTTCAGAATAATAAACATGAAAAGGATAAGCTCTTTTCTCAGTAACAACAGCAGATACAGCAGAAAGCATTTGCCCTGTAGTTTTTCCCTTGAGGAACTTTGCCTGAAAATTATGAAGAAAATATCAGTAAAATATCAAGATTTTTCCTGTGCATTTCTCACAGAATCAATAGGTCAAGGTCAAAGCAAGAATTCAATAAGAAGGAGAAGGACAGGAGACTGCAAAACATATCCTCAAATTCAGAATTTTCTAATGTGTAAGTAAGAACAACAGCAGCTTTTATTAGTGGATTTTAAACAACACTGAAGCCTGGAAGTGACAATTAACAGCAGCCCATGGCTTGTTAAGTCATGATAGAAGGTTATAATTCATATACCATCTGGATGCAGAAATATTTTGTTGAAAGCAGCTCTTGAAATGAGCTACTCGGTGCTGAATACTGTTTTGCAGGAGCTGGTCTCAAGCAGTAAAAGAAATGAGGGGCAACAGTCTTCAGAGTCAGAAATGATAAATTCTTTGAGAGGAGAAGTGCAATTTAATTTAAATCTTAGACTTATTGATATTAATCTGAATTCAAGAGTTTCAGTTAGATCCAGAAGTGTGGGTGCTGCATAGCAGTAAAGGAACCATATTTGGCTAAGAAGGTGACTGGGGAGTGAAAAACTACTAGAGGTTTTTGTGGCAGAAACCAAAACCAAATAAACATGCTTTTATGATTAGAGAAAAATGAATCTTGGAGACATAACTGGAAAAAAAATTAAATCCTCGTATTTATCTGTTTGTGGACCTGTGGGGTTTGAGTGGAACAAAGAGAATGAGGAACCCTCTGCTTCTCAAAAAAGGCAAACTAAAATTGTTTGGGAGGAGTGTAGTTTGCTCCAGCCTGTGTGACATCAGAAGCAGTAATTAAATTCACAGTAGTTACCACTTTATACCTACCTAAATCAAAGGGGCTGTATAGAAGTCTACCTTCAACGTTCCCATACTCTAGGACCAAGCACAGTTTCTAGGGAGTGGAACAAAAATCCTAAAATAGCCTTCCAGAAACTTATCCTCAAGAACTGTGTGAAGCAAACCTGTTTTGTTTAGCCCTTAAGGCAAAAATTGCACATACGAGTGGCAGCAGTAATTAAACTTCTGAGAGTGATCAGAAGTACAACTGCAATCACATGATAAGCTCAGTGCATGAAACACCACACACTTACAGAAATATCATGATGCATGTCATGGATCTGAAGCCATCTGATTTGGATTTTAATTATTTTTAGCAGTTAAATTCTATAATTAAAATCAGACTTTTTTGATAGCTATGGCTGCATCCCTTTAAAGTGCTTGACCTTGAGTAATATTTGTTGGACTAAATGGCCACAGCTACAGTTGGCACCTGACGTATTTTTGGAGTGATGGAAAGATAAGCTCATAAAGTGTACACCCACCCCAGAACCTGATCCATGGGCAGCGATCACTGCGAGCCCAGAGAATTGATTTTATTTTTGTGTGCACTGAAGAGACTCTGCCTGCATTCACATTCAGAAATGCTCTTGACAGAGTGAGCCATCAGTTTTGTGACTCCGTCTCATCTTCAGTGTGATGCTTTGCAAAGATGTGCTGTCAGCTGAAATTCACACCATCAGTCATGTTGATTCAGCCAGTCAATCCAAGTCTGGGCTATGTCTCCTATCAGTTTCTTCTCTATGTATTCTCTTCTTTCAACAACTGCTGACCTTGAGTGTATTTTGTAGTAATTTTTAGATTTGCTGATTTTGCTAACAGCCTTCAGGAGTAAGTTTTCATTACTAAAAGTGCTATACTTATTAAAATTACACTGCCTGATGAAAACACTGAGAGTTTCCTAAGAGACCATTCAGTTGTGGGATTATGGACTATGGGATTGTTTCTTCAGCTTGGGGAAGATGTCAGAGAAACCTTAGTTGAAGCCTCATCCCAAATGAGACTTACTGCTGCACCACATCCATACTCCACAGTATCAGTATCACAGTATCACCAAGGTTGGAAGAGACCTCACAGATCATCAAGTCCAACCCTTTACCACAGAGCTCAAGGCTAGACCATGGCACCAAGTGCCACGTCCAATCCTGCCTTGAACAGCTCCAGGGACGGTGACTCCACCACCTCCCTGGGCAGCCCATTCCAGTGTCCAATGACTCTCTCATTGAAGAACTTTCTCCTCACCTCAAGCCTAAATTTCCCCTGGTGTAGCTTGAGGCTGTGTCCTCTTGTTCTGGTGGTGGCCGCCTGAGAGAAGAGAGTGACCTCCTCCTGGCTACAACCACCCCTCAGGTAGTTGTAGACAGCAATAAGGTCTGCCCTGAGCCTCCTCTTCTCCAGGCTAAGCAATCCAAGCTCTCCTGTTGCTTATAGAATCAAAACCTGTTGAAATCAGATCTATGAGAACTTGAAGGTAATTCATTTTTAACATTTTAATCATTGTGTTTATTTGGGAGCAATGACATTATTAATCTATGAGGATTTACTGTGAGAGTGGCAACTTCAGTCACACCTGAAATCAAACCTTACAGAAAAATTCTTTGCCCATTTAGAGCCATGAAGCAGTTTGATTTCTTTGGGGTTGGGAAGCCATATTCTGGAATTTCATTTATTTATCTAAAAAAATCATCTCAGAAGTTTTCCTCTTAGATTTGACAACAAAATGGCAAAGTGTATGAAAAATACTATTCTCTTTAGTATTCTGCTTTAATTTGTATTGCATTGTTTTATATAGTAGTGATAAAGCACAATCTGCTCACAGAAGTTCAGCTGCAGGAATCATGGGTTTAAATGCTAAGCTGGGAATTTCTGATAAATTGAAAATAGCTGATTTGGAAAAAGGATAACTGGTATCTCCTGAATGAAAAGGAACATGTTGCTTTTGACATGATTTCTTGGTATCTGCTGATCTGAGCATTTAGGAATGCCTCAGAATAGGCCAGAACTGATTTAAGAGAACTTGGATGAGTACATTCTCTTGTGGCTCTTTAGGAAGTTATAATCTGCAGAAGAACTTCAATTGCAAGGCATCTCTTCTACGTAGAAGGGAAAAATAGATGACTAAATGCTCCTATTGCACACAGCTTCCTACCTGTTGTTTCCCCCACCCCTGCATGTAGCCTGATTTCACCAAGGAAAAAACATAAATGGTAATCATAGCTTTTTCCATAGCAGTGCAAGAATTTGGTGACCAGATGTTGACTGATTCTGTCCAATGCATTTGGACTGGTATCTCTGAGTATTTGTTCAGGCTGCCAAGTTATGAAATGTTCGATGTTCAAGCTGAGTGTGAATAAAGGTTTTATTACTTTGAACAAGACGTCTCAGCTCAAAATTCCCTTGCTTGCTTTTGCATGGATATTAATGACCTGTTAGTTAAATGTGGATATAAAATGTCAGATGGTTAAACCCGATCAAATAATATTTCTTCTTGGTTTTGCCCTTTAGAAGTTTTATGGTTACTGTCACTGGGCTTCCCTCCTCTTCTCTTGAAGTGTGTTTGCTGGTTGTTATATGATCACCTTCTTAAACAGAAAATAAACCCACAAATCATCTGGCTGCCATTAATGTAATCTATGTGAACAGAGTCATCATCTCTGCTTTCATAGATGAAGGCATAGTTTTTAAATTAATTGTGTGCAGAAATCCTTTTTACATTGTTTTCATATTTGAAATTATAATTCTGAAAAAAATCCAGGATTTCCAGGGTCTGTTAGCTGTCAGATATACTAGGAGAAGCTTAATTTAATTTCATTTAGGTATGTCTTGAGTCTTGAAATACCTAATGTTGGCCTGTGTTTTAAATTCTAGATTATACTTGCACTCTTGCCTGTCTTCAGTGTTTGTATAGAAGGATTTATCGTTTCATCTCACTAAAATTGAGTTATATGGTGGTTTTATTTATGTTTCTTATATCTTTTTTTCTCTTAATGTGGGTTTTTTTAAGTGAAGGCAAATAGGAAAGGCAAATGTGAAGAAATGCACTTCAAAAAGGAAACTGATCTAAGTACTGTGAAAGAAAATGAAGTTTTGATGTTTTATATTAAATTACTTTCATTTTCCACAAGATATAGTTACTAATATTTAATCATGATATTACTTAAGTAATTTCATAAATAACTAATGCTAGAAATTCCCTGGTAAATTCAAGATTACTTTCTTTCACAGGGACACTTACAACAATCATACTGTCTGCTGCTGCAGTACAAGGCTGATCTGGACGAATGTCCTTATATCTGCAGAAGACTTTCAGAAGTCTTCTGGAGGGAAGTAACACTAGATGACAGCAAAACTATTAATGAAGCCCAGAATTACTTGAACTCATGGCACTAATATCTCCTCTAGCTGCCAAATGCTACTTCGAGATCAACACCAATGATCTGTAGCCATAGAAGGGGTTTTGCAGTTGCCCAAAGCCTTTCCACCCTTTTATCCTCATGTATGAGAAAACTAATAATGTGAGAGCCAATCTGATTGTTTGTTGATTTAAATGACTTCAAAGAGGTTAATACTTAAGCCTTGCTGGCTCATAGGCACTGGTGCTGAGCAAATAAAGCCTTACAAGCAGCATGGTGTTTTGCTCTTTGTGTCTGCTAAGGTTTCCAAATGCTGTGAAATTCTCCTGTGCTTCTGATCCTTCTCATAGTGTTGTTGTATCATACTATAATTGTATAAGAGTTGTGTCAGCACCCTGTGAGCCAGCAGCTGGAAACTATTAAAATGTTTCATAGAACATGGAGTGGCACTGGAGCATCTGGAAAGATCAAAACCTTTCTGTTGTGCCTTGGCACAGTAAGTGATCAAGATCCTTTAGACAGACCTCTGGTGTTTACAGTGTGATACAGGCCTATGACCAGATACTTAAATGCTCCTTGTGAGAAGGATCTGGAACACTGCTGTCCTGGTTTGGTTTTGTTACAATCAATTAGTGGCAGTCCAGGCAGTCAAAAAGTGACAGCTACCTCTGTCTGGACACATTTCTGAAATCAAATATTTTGAATCTAATTGCTTGTCTTGTGTCTGATTTGTCCTTGTGCGCGATGACTGTGGCATGCGGCATGAGTCATAGGTAGGACATCTTGTCATATGTGACATGAGATGTACAGTAGTATTTTTTCCATGCTGATGGGATTCATCTGTTCAAACTTGGGGAGTTCACATAGCAGGGCAAACTAATTTTTCATCTTTCCTTTCTTCGCTTGTACTGGTAGCTGAAACTCATGATTCAGTTCTATTTCAAATGCACATCTTGTGAGATGATTAATGCAAAGCCTTTTGTGTCCGGTTGTTATGTATTTTCCACAGAAATTAGGAAAGCTCTTTTTCAAATTCAAGATGGACTGTAGCTTTTTATTATTCCTTTTTCTGGACTCTTAGTTTGTTTTATTAGTATCATAACTGGCAAACCTCATCAAGGATGAAAATACATATGTTAAGAAGGGGAAGAATTTATTCCTGTGCTGAAGGAGCAATTGAAGCAATTACTGCTTGTAGTGTTCAGGATTGCTGTTCCCAGGTATCTACCACTGCTATCAAAACTAATTCTGGTGAGCAGTTACTAGGGTGTGTAAGCAGGCATTGCTTCCTTCAAAATTCCCACTCTTTGCATTTATGCCATGAACACAAGACAGAGCAGTGGAAGTGAGTGGCTCTGTGATGCAGTATGGTGATGTGTAAGCAGTATGCAGCACTAGGCTGTGGCTGTGTGCTCTGTCCTGTCTGCGTCTTGTACCTCTGCATGAAGAAAAGGCACAGGCTTACTTCTGGTTTTGCTGTGTCAGCACTCTATCTCTAATGGTTCACACCATTAGAGATACAAGCACGCTAAGTTTGGAACTACTCATTAGAGATACAAGCACGCTAAGTTTGGAACTACTCAATACTGAGTTTGTTCCTCTGAAATACAATAACAAATGGAGATTTGTCTTACCTGACAGAACTGCCTACATAAATATGTATCATCACAGTGCTTGTATTTATCACTAAACAAATTATTTGTTCTTTTGGTCCTGCAAAGCAAGGAAACAAAGACATACATTGTATTTTCCCTAAGTTCCAGAGGTTGGACCATATGACCTGGACTGGATGATCTTGGAGGTCTCTTCCAACCTGGTTGATTCTATGATTCTATGACTTCCTGAGGTTTCTTCCACTCTCAGATCACAGTATCAGTATCACATTATCACAGTATCACCAAGGTTGGAAGAGACCTCACAGATCATCAAGTCCAACCCTTTACCACAGAGCTCAAGGCTAGACCATGGCACCAAGTGCCACGTCCAACCTTGCCTTGAACAGCCCCAGGGACGGTGACTCCACCACCTCCCTGGGCAGCCCATTCCAGTGTCCAATGACTCTCTCAGTGAAGAACTTTCTCCTCACCTCAAGCCTAAACTTCCCCCGGCGCAGCCTGCGGCTGTGTCCTCTCGTTCTGGCGCTGGCCACCTGAGAGAAGAGAGCAACCTCCCCCTGGCCACAACCACCCTTCAGGTAGTTGTAGACAGCAATAAGGTGTTACACTGAAATTAAGCTTCTGCATATACTTAGCTTTTAAAGAAATGATTACTCAAAATGCTTTTCTACTAAGAAAGTACTATTAAAAATATATCTCATTATCAAAATCTCTTGCAGGCTAAATAAGAGCTTAATGGCACTGAATATTAGGTAGGGTTTAGAAAGCTCGTATTTTCCTACGGTTGTGCCAAAGCTATTAAGGTTGCACTTGAAACTTGCAACTCTGACCAGACAGTCTTTCTTTGGCTTTATTGTAAAGAAGATAAAGTCCTGTTCTTCAAAGTCTGTTCATGGATTGCTGGTATGAATAAAAGTAATCTGACTTTGCAGAACTGCTCTTCTTTAACATGCACAATTACAACTGCTTTGTGCTCTAACAAAGTGCAGAAGACAGTGGCTTGCATTTTCTTTCTTTCTTTTCAGAGTCTCTTCAGTTATAATTTTCCACTTGGGAAAGATTTTTGACATGAAGGAATGAAGAGTAGGCAGACGCTCAGAGAACAAGTGATAAGGATCTAGGAAGATTTTAAACCTTGTAGTTCATGACAAACTAAAATCCTTCACAAACAGATTTACTATTAGCTGCTTAGCTATGTTCTGATGAGATTTCTGAGGACTCAAGGAATTCTTGGTGGCTCAGAAAGAGAACTTAACCTTCTTCTAATAAGCCTCATGTTTTGTCAGCTATTCAGAGGCAATGGAAAACATTTGTCAAAACAGATGGCAGCATTAACCCCTCGCCACTGAATACAAACGGTAAGTTCAAGGTCCAGTTAACGGTGGGTGAGCCAAGAAACATTTGGTGATTTAGTTTAACATTGAATATACCCCAAAGAATACACTGCTGCAATTCCAGGACTTCTTGGCTGTGGCCAAATTCTGAGTACTGCAAGAGCAGGCATTTCATAGTTTACACTTCCAGCCAGAGCAAAGAAGTGCTGAGTTGCACAAAATCTAGGGTTGTAGCAGTTAACATGGGCTTCAAGATTCCATAAAGTGTTGTTTGACAGCTGCTTCAGTCCAGCAGAATGGTTTTTGCCCAGTGCCTTCTGATAGTTTTTTATGCCATTTAATTGTTTTCATACACTAAAATAAAAGCAATTAGAATATACTATGAGATTAACTATGAAAATATATGGATTTGCTATTAAAATGCTGGCATGTTACACTGAAGTAAGTTTCACAGGATGCTGAAGTAAAATGTGGAAACTATAATTTGTTAGCTGAAGTGTTTGTAATTGCTGGTGGCATGACTACTAAAAGCAAAACAAATGTGCAGAGATGTTGCCTTGCATGCATCCAGAGAAACAGACACTGGGGTAATTTGTGCTGAGTAAGTTAATAGTGCTACAACCTCTTGCTATTATTTAAAGAATTCACTGTTACATAAGCAGATGTTACTTACCAGAATTTAAAATCTGAATCTAGAAAAAGCTCCTACAAAGTGTTTGCAGCAGTGACATCAGTACATTGTATTGATGCTAATCAAGATCCTAGTTGTGTAATCATGTGTCATCCTGTAAAGGTAGGCCTTTTCCTACGGAATGGATACAGTGCTGCTCACTGCAATGCACTGAGTGCAGCCTTACACTGCAACTTGTCTGTCTCTACCTCTGTGTCCTTTGCTTATATATTAGGAGTTAGGCTCAAAGACTGGAAGTGTAGCACTGTTGAAAGCACAAAAAACTACTTAGTCTTACACACAAGTGCCTGTCATCAGGTTTAGTGTTTCTTCTCAGCCATATCTTGCTGCACTCCCTTCTCCTTTCTGCATGCTGCAGAGAATGCACAGCCTCAATGAAGGAGCGAGGGCTGAAAGATAATTGACGTGCCTGAGAGTTGTCAGATTACCCATATTGGCTGTCCTCAGCTTAACATTAATGACTTCTATAAATTAGCTAAGATATCAGACCTTCTTTTTTTTCTCTAGAATTTCTTGAACTTATGAGAGAGACTTAAAGTGATGAGTGAAAGCCAAGTGACTGTTAACTGTATCTCAAGGTAAGCCATTAAACACCTACTATTATTACTTTTTAATTTGGAGTCTGTTGTGTGGCTTGCATGTGAATATAGAATGATGGCAAATACTTATTTCTATACCTGTGGTTTCAGACTGGACCTAGAGCTCATACTTAAAATTCAGCTTCTCTTATAAAGATGTGAAATTCTTCCTCAAAATCCTTGTACATTATGCAACAAATCTGGCTAATATGCCACATTACTTTCCTGCAAAGCAGAACTGGAAGGTACATGAGAAAAGCTGTTAAGTTTTCTCTTAGGAATTAGGCACTGAAAATCAGTGCAGGAGCAGTGTGCAGATCTTTACATGCCTCAGCTGGCAGCAATATTCAACCTTTAAATTTTGTGCATTCCAGAAAACTGTGGCAGATGTACAATGAAGTGCACAGAGATGTGGGAGCTAATCATTAATACTAAAGATCTCGACGATCTTCTTGACAGATGAACAGCTTGCTGCTGCAGCTGTCCTAGGAGGATCTCTGTTACTTGGAAGCAGCACATTTCTGTGCCTTTTTTCTTGACAGTACCTGGCATTAATTAAGTCTGCTGTTACCCAGATCTCTACAGACTAGGGCCTATCTTGAAGGAAAGAAGTGCAAAGATCCAAAATGACTGACAAAGAATTATGGTTGCATAGATTCATTGCAAAGAGTTTATTTACATAGATTGATTTTCTTTCTTTAGCTGAGATTTTCATTGTGTAGTTTGACGCTTACAAAAGTAATTCCTAAAGCAAAGCATCTGGAAACAGTGTAAGGAAATGAAGATGGATGGACAAAACTAGAAAAGAATCCTTTTAAATATATCCATCATTTAAAACAGAAAAAAAAAATCTAAGTGAATTGTGTTTTTTAGAGTCTGGCTAACAAACAAGATATTTCTTGCTTTTCTTTCATGAATGTTCAGTACTCTACAAACAAAAGGTATTTTTCCCTTAACAGCTCTATAAATGTAGATTATTCCACTTTAATCTTAGTGACAACAGTGCAATGTTTTATTTCATAATTTTGCTGAAGCTATTAATCCTATGAGTTTAGGTCATTGAAATTTAGCAGCCTGCCTACTTTTTCCTTCCTAGTCAAGTTTGTCCTCATTTAGCAGGGCTGTTTTCTAATTTTTACTTACTACATTATGTGAGAAAGAACAAAAGTGACCTCCTCTTTTTTATCACACAGGATTAACTGATCAGATAGTTCAGGATTTGATAAAATCTTGTGGTGGATCCAGCTGTATGTGGTAAGCATTACTGTTATTAGGCCAAGTTAAAAAGTGCAATTCCCAGCTCTAAAGAGCATCAATATGCTGTGCTTAGCAAGTACCTCTTCATCCTGCAAAATAGTTTTGCTTTGAATCTTAAAATGTACCATGTCATTTTAAGTTGCTAAATGGTGTGATTTACTAACTGCTCTTGATAGATTGTGTTGGCATCTTGTGAGGACAACATTCTAGCTTTAAATACTCTCCCCTTAAAATACAGTCAGTTCTCAGAAAGCAGAATTATTCTTGTGAAAATAGCATTTATATATTTTTCTCTTGCATGTTTATCCTCAGCATCATCTTACTGGGAACGTTTGACCTGCCAAAAAGTCTTCTGAGCTCTGTCTGCAAACCATTCTCATGTGAATCCATATGACTTCAGGTAGGTAGAGAACTTCAGGTTCTTTGAGCATATTATCCACAACCAATGTTACAGTTTTTTGAGCCTTAACTGCTGTATATTCAGAGCACTGATCATTTTTTGTACTTGTCATTTAGTTAGACTTTATAACTTCTAAGCAGTTTGCTTTTGGTCTTACCTCAGTATTCACAACCTCATCTTGCTGAGAAGTCTTACCCAGGCTTCTTATCCTGAAATCTTGGGGCTTTTTGTTTGATTAACTTCCATGTCTTGCAAGCAATCCAGCTTTTGTTCAGTTGGTGTGCAGCGGGCTGGTGCATGCCTCTGCACTGCCTGGGCTTTCTTTAATCAATATATGGACTATAATATATTGTTTGTTTTACATCTGATGTCACGGGACAAAGTGTTGCTTGAGTCAGGATGGAAACTTGCCCAGATACATTCAAGTTGTTTCTTCCTTGACTGTAGTATCTGCTTGAAACTTTTCACTTGCCTTCTAATGGATATTCCGGCTCATCCACAACTGTTTCCAGTCCAAATATAGTGCTACTTGATTGAAAAACTCCAAGAAGCAGTTCTCTTCTTGGCACGTGTTTAGCAGTCCTGACCAAATCCCTTCTGAAATGCCATGGTCCAGTTTGTCACAGAAGGTCACAGGCTTGCTGAGCCTGTCCCTCTGGACATTTCACTGGCTTCTGCATCTGCACAGCTAGAAAAACTCTGTTGAAATCTGGAATGTTTTTCAAACCCTTTTTTCCCCCTCCCTCTGAAGTTGCTGTGAGGAAGCAGTGACCTAGGATGGCCTTGTGAAACTCCTATTGACCTGCAATTCGGAATGTGCTGCCAGCTCGGGGCCATGCCCTACATCAGGGTGCTGTGTTTGGCATTTTTTTTGCACTGAAGGAGCCTTTCAGGTGATATTTGGGAATGACTTTAAAAGCATAGCCAGAGCAATTTTATTTGCTTGGCTATTTAGTTAAAGAATATTAGTCAGGGCAAACTAATGTGACTCCACTGATATTAATAGAGCTGAGTTACAACAACTGAAGAACAAGCCCTTAAATTCTAGGGCAATTACCAGACAGGCTGAGCTTCAAAGGCTCCAGTGCTCTCTTACAGAGTATAAATAGTGTTAACAGTGTTTAATGGCCAACTAATTCCTAATTAGCTTTTTTGCCTGATAACTTTTCTGTTATAGGTATCTCTTTTGATGTCATAGTTTTGCTGTAGAAAACAAGAGCTCTATTCAAGACAAAGCTGTCCTGACCTGTACCTTCGTATGTGTAGTACCTGCTCAGGCCAAGAAGCCCAGCAGGCTTCAGGGCTTGAATATACCTCTTGAAAGGTTCAGAAAATTAGAATGTAATAGTTTCTATTGTGCAAATACCAAGTGGGATTTGTCTGTAACTTTTAACCTGGCTGATTAAGAATGGATTTTCCTAGGGACAAAAAAAGATACCATTCTAACTTGAGGATTGTCTTGCTGCCAGTTTTCAAGCTGCTGTTATAAATCATCATGGCTCTTCAGAAAACAGATAAAAGCTATGACTGTTGGCAAAACCATCCTTCACTAAGTTTGTTCCAAAAATGGCTGAACTATTTTCTATCAAGCTTAAAAACACAAAATAAAGATTTCCAGAGTTGGAGAAGAAGAAATTCCAACCTAGCTCTTTGAAGATTGAACACACTTGACAACTGAATTATGTAATGAAATAATCAGACTGAACTGTCAGTAGCACAATGTGCTGACCTTTTTAAAGATACATAAAGAGGAAGGGTCAAGATGTGTCCATTCTGTATCTTCCTAACAAGAAGGATACCTTGGTAGACAGGCAACATCCTTGAACAGAACTGCACACTATGGGACTTTAGAAGTGGGTTCCAGGGGCAGACTTGAATTTAGCATTTGTAGCATTTGTTTATTAGCTATATGCTATTGGAAGACAGAAGGAAAAAAAAGTGTAGACAGTGTGTGTGTGTTTATAGATACATATATATATATATCTATGAAAGAGATTCTGGAAAGTGTAATCAGTGCTTTTAAGGAGAATATGCTGCTGGCTGAGGGAAAGCAAAGTGCACTGGATATATGTCCAGCTCCCTAGGCGAACCTACAGACTTGTTGGAACTTACAATAACTGTTTGCTTCACACAAGTAAAGACTATGAGGAAAGGCTGAGATGTTTGAGGTGGTTCAGCCTAGAGAAGAGAAGGCTCCAGGGAGACCTTACTGTGGCCTTTCAATACTTAAAAGTGGCTCTATAAGAAAGATCATAGAATCATCATAGAATCATAGAATGGTTTAGGTTGGAAGGGACCTCAAGGATCATCCAGCTCCAACCCCCTGCCATAGGAGATGGAGACATAGACTTTAGTAGAGCCTGTTGCAACAGGACAAGGGGTGATGGTTTTAAATTAAAAGAGGGGAGATCCAGATTAGATTTGAAGAAGAATTTTTTTTCATGCCGAGGGCCCAGAGAGGTGGTAGCTGCCCCATCCCTGCCAACATTTGCTGTGTAGGGTGGGGCTCTGAGCAACCTGGTCTCGTTGTAGATGTCCCTGCTGACTGCAGGGGGATTGAACTAGATGACCATAAAGGTCCTTTCCAACCCAGACTGTTCTGTGACTGTCAGGACACTTTTGCATTCAATGGATATTGCTTAGAAAAAAGGCATCTGGCCTCTAGGAACACCACTTGGTGCACCGCAAATATGCACGTATTCTGCCATTCAAACTGAGATTTCTTCTTAGTTACTAGTCTGTGTGACCAGTGGTTTTAAAACAGTGGAGGCAATATCCAGGATGTTTTTGCTATTTGTAATTCCCATTGTGGCAGTTCTCTGGGGATGATTAGATTGGTTTCCATCAGTGGTGTGATAGCTACTGATGTAAATAGCTTTCCAGAAGATTTCCTTATGACTTCAGAACAAATTAACCAGTAAGAAAAACACTTCTGAAAACGTTTACTTCCCAAGTTCTTTCCTGAAAAATCACATTAGAAGAGCATGTCAGTGTTCATTTTGAGTTCTACTCATTCCACCAGCTAAATGTGTAAGAGCTGTGGTGTTCCCACCATTCTTTCAGCCTTCATTTGCCTGCACATTTTGGATTTGAGATGGGAGAGAGTGTGAAGTGTCCTTACAAAACACAGAGCTAAGGTTACTTCAGAATTTAGTGTTTGTGATGAGGTCAAAAGCTCTCAATTTCCACCCAGTGGGTTCTATTCCCAGTCAGGTGTCATACTTGGACATATTTGACTGAGATTTCACCACTGGAAATAAATGAGCTATTCTTCAAAAGAGATATTATCTGAAGATATCAAGGAGGAGTTTTGTTGCTTCCTCTGGCATCTTTTGAGTATCAGTGAGCTGAGACACTAGCAAAACAATTTGCTGTAGAGAATTGGCCCTGAGGAAGCTGCCACCTGGCAGAGTAGTGTTACTGCCTCTGTTTTTTTTCTGTGCAGCTGCTGCTCCCTGGTGTGAGGGAGAGGTCATGGTAGGCATCCATAATTCGTTAGCCGCCTTAGGTACTCTTAGGTTTGCTTTAGACTGACTGTGATAAGGGCAGAGAAAAAAAAAGAATATCCAGTTGCTCTCATGTCTGTCCTCTTAACTTTGAGATTTTTGGACCTCTATATATGAAGTTTCATACAGGCTTATTTTTAGAGACTTGTTCAGTAAAACCATCTTGATTCTTCTTAAAATAAAATCCTGCTTTTCAAAGGTCAAATCTAAAGTTTTTGCTGTCCTGCTTGATCTGGATTTGCTGCTTCCAAAAATAAAGACTTCTCTTTGTATGGTTTTACATGGGCTAATTCCCTATAGCAAAAAGCAAAATATAGTAAAATAAAGGAAAAAATAGCATTATTTTCCCACTCTAGCTCCAGAAAACAATTCCAAATTTCATCTCCCAACTTCTGACAGAAGACACTTCCAGATTCGATAGAATAAGTTGATTACATTGAGTCTAAACTTCAGAAGAAAGTATTTTGGCTCCCTGATTTTGATCAGAGATACTTTTTTAATTGAGAAAAAAAAAAGAAACAAACCACAATAAGTGATACAGCAAATAAATCCTTTATGGTCAATCTCTTGGAGGAAAAAAAAAAAGCTTTGCAAATATGGTTGAATTGCAGAGTGCTAATGCACTCATAGTGCTGCTAGGCTTGGATTATCAAGTTACCATTTAGATAGTATTGATAGTATCATCCTGCTCTGGCAGGGGGGTTGGACTCGATGACCTCCTTGGGTCACTTCCAACCCCTAACATCCTGTGTGCCTGTGATCCTCCGATTTCATCCCACCAACAGATGGTGAAGTAGCACAAGGCAGGTCTCACTTTTCAGGGACCTGTCCTCTGGACTGTCTCAATCACAGGTTAAGAGATTGAAGGTCATCCTGTGGAAACATCACAAACATTTTACACTTCAGTATCTGGATGTAACTCTGCTGGCTCTGACATTCGGAGAGGAACCACAAGATATTTGTGGTAAAGGTCCAGTATGCTCTTCTTGGGGGGTCTGAGGCTGCTTCTCATCTGAGCTACCATTTCTTCAAAAACCGACCCTTGTGGTAGAATTTTCTTTGGCTTAGGAAGATTTCTGAAGGATAAACTGTCTTTTGTTTCAACCACATCTGCTTCTCTAGAAGGTCTTAATCCCATCACTTCAAATGATGGAGAGCAGATTTCACTGTGGTGCTTGTAATATACCTGTCTGTGGTATGTCCTTTCCTTGCTTCCAGCAGACAGTTTTATTGTAAGCTAGAAAGCAAATTAAGTCCCTTGTATCTTTTTTCTTAGCTCTCACTGTTATGGTGTGTGGGTTTATTTTCTAGGCCTTTTCTAGGAGACCTTACTAAACAATTAAAAAGATAACACAAACATTGCAACAACTTCTAGGCTTTGATTGATATATATCATATCATAGTATCATAGTATCATAGGCTCCCAACACACTTTGAGTGCAGTTCCTCTGCCTTAGTTTAAATTATAAATTATCATGAAATTTAGTCCACAAAGGAACACAACAAAGCAAAGTGAAAACTCTGGGGCTTTTGTGATGGACTAAATAGCAACATAGGCATAGTGGTGGCTTTGTGGAAGGGTGCTGCTCTGGATAAGCCATCAGGATGGATGAAGAGATGAAGATAAGAGGGAGTTCCATCACTAAGATTACCAGATTGTATGAAAACTACATCACCAGTGTGGAGAAATGGATTTCAGGTGTCTCTGTTCTCCACACTGCTGTGTTGAAACAGATGTGGACAGGGTGGGATTAGAGGCCTGCTGCCCAGTTGTCTTTGAGACTAGCTTTAACTTCATGCCCACAGAGGCTCACTTGTGCTTGAGGGCATCCATTATCTTCAGCCTTAAGGCTCAGGTTTAGGATATCTTGCCATGAGAGAGACATAAAAGCAGAGTTAATAAATACAAGAATCTTTTCTTCAGTGTTTGTCTTTGTTCGTGTTGCAGATCTGCAGCTGATATGTGAGTGCTGGCTCTGTTACAACCTTGCATAACAATTCAGATGTATTTTTCATAGCTTCCTCTCCTGCTAACACTCCATCAGCTCTCACTGGAAGGAGCTGAGGAGCTGGCATGTCCCTGCATTTTTTGCAGAAGTAATATGCTCCTTTTGAAGAGGTAAATCAGAAAGTCTTAAGAAAACAACAAACCGGACAGCTGACAACATACTACAGAAGCAGCTCACAGTGACATGAAAAACCCTTCAAACTCGTTGTTTTCAAACTGCTCATGTTAAATCTGTTCTGTAATTGCTGCCTGCACAAATTTAGTAGGAATTAACCTTTCCTTGTGTCACTCTAAGACAAACACCACTCTGTGGAAGTGGATAGTTCACCCTACACATTGTTCCAAGTGTATGCATTTGCAATACTGATCTTTAGACCCCAATGCATACAGCAAACTCCTTTTGCACTGTATTCCTTACTACAGTTTAACACACTTTCAAACTCTATTGCAAGTTAATTTCATACCTTCTTAGACACTTTCCACCTCTTTTTCCTTTTAAATGATTTATTAGCTTTTAATATCTACAGGTAATTCTTTCAGAAATTATGGAGCTGATAAAGGCTCCTCAAATAATTAGAATAGGTTTGAAAATTATCCAGAATTCAAATGTATGCAAGTACTTTAGGCTCTAATGTGGTAATAGATCATCTGCAGCTTTTTATGAACAATTTTAGTCTACCTTTTCATTTCAAGCTTATGATAGTAGCCTTGGAACAGCTTTTGATTGTGATACAACTTCAAGTTATCTGCTGTCCTACTTGGATTCCCATGGCAATATCTTTCAGGAGTTCTCTTGGTAAAAAAAGGCTTTGATAGATGATTAAGTGCCTTGAGGAACAGAAGAATGACTCTTCTGTCCTCACGTAAATGGGGAATGATAGCTGCAGACAAGAGAAGAAAACTTCAGCATGAGTTGTGGGAAATCTCTAGATGCAATCTTTTCCTGATCAGTTAATGGATTGGAGTGGAACACAAGGTGGAATCTTTCAAGTTATTTCTAAAAGTGAATTGCTTACATGACCCACATAGAATGCTTTTCTTTAGGTGCTTTAAGGAAAGTTGTTGGATGCACGTCTTTCAAAATGTGGCCCTAAGTCACTGTAGTTCTGAGATAGGATTGAATCAGTCAGGTGAATAAAGACATGATTCATTCTGGTAATAACAGTGTGGATCTGGGAGCAATCTGAACAGGGACAACTTTGTAAATAGGGATTGTGGGAAATAAACACAATAGAGTTGGTAGGTTTTTTACAGGACAGAGAAGTGTGTAGACCCCTGTGACCTTTCTGGAAACTTGAAAGCAGATGGAGACTGGTTCCTGTAAATGTTCTACCTTTTGTGCTCAAGTATAACCTTGGCATTCACTTCCTTTATCTTAACAAGTCAAGTAGCTAAACATCACAGAAAATAACTAGAGCTACACATGTGATAAATTACCACTGTGACCTTGATCATACCCTGACATATCAGCTTCATATGGTATCAGCTAAGGCTCTGTGTCGTGATTTGTCATTTGTGCAGCTGCTAGACGCTCACAAATTTGATGACTGTGAAAGACTACAATAAAACATTGTGGGTATTCATTGAGAAGTCTTCACTTGTTTGTCAATCTTGATCTTATCACACACAATCTTAACTGTTTTTATACATAGCTGTTTAGAAGTTATTGAAAAAAACAAAACAAAACAAAACAAAACACCCAGAAGTAATTATTGCAGAGGCTAATAATTCCTGGCCTGTATCAGGAACAGTGTGGCCAGTAGGACAAGGGAGGTTATTCTTCCCCTGTACTCAACATTGGTCAGGCCACACCTTGAGTACTGTGTCCAGTTCTGGGCTCCTCAATTCAAGAGAGATGTTGAGGTGCTGGAATGTGTCCAGAGAAGGGCAACAAGGCTGGTGAAGGGCCTGGAACACAAACCCTATGAGGTGAGGCTGAGGGAGCTGGGGTTGTTTAGCCTGGAGAAGAGGAGGCTCAGGGGTGACCTCATTGCTGTCTACAACTACCTGAAGGAAGGTTGTAGCCAGGCGGATTTGGTCTCTTCTCCCAGACAACCAGCAATAGAACAAGGGGACAGAGTCTCAAGTTGTGCTGGGGAAGTATAGGCTGGATGTTAGGAGGAAGTTCTTCCCAGAGAGAGTGATTTGCCATTGGAATGGGCTGCCCAGGGAGGTGGTGGAGTCGCCGTCCCTGGAGGGGTTCAAGAGAAGACTGGATGAGGCACTTAGTGCCGTGGTCTAGTTGACTGGATAGGGCTGGGTGATAAGTTGGACTGGATGATCTTGAAGGTCTCTTCCAACCTGCTTGATTCTATTCTATTCTATTCTAACCTATTCCTAAGCACCATATGAAAAACTGAATAAGGAAGTTAAATTCCCAAATGGAAGCACAGGGTGCAATAATTATTCATTATATTTGTTAGGATATCATAGTAAAGTGATACTCACTTTATAGTTGCCTGTTTAATAACTTCAATGCACCGGTAACTTGGAAGAAAGTAGTACTTCAGCAGTACCTCCATAATTAAGATCTCATTTCCCAGTGTCAGGCTGCCTTTGAGGAGTGTGTTGTTGTGGGTCTAGACACGTTTTTGTGATACCTGATATTGTTGTTTCAATGCAATAGGCAACTTCACATTCAGCTGGAGCAGTGCAAATGATAATATTATAGCATGACAACATTATTCTTTTGAAGGATGGTTTGTGCCTCTAAGAGGGGAAGTCTTATGAAATTTGTATTGGCTTGGTTTACAGAAAGCATACCAGTTTAGTGGCTGCCTTTGACAGAACTCTGCTCTTTTACATTATGGCTTGCTGCATAGGAACAGGATTGTTTAAAAATGTTTTCCTTCCCTTTATTTTTCTTGCTTTTGTCTTTTAAAAGCTCCAAAGAATTTATGTGTACAGTGTGGTTTGAAATAGAAAATGATATTAATTTTGAACAGGCATTTTGTTTTTGTAAGTATTCATTTCAGGACTCTGTGTATTTATTGGGACAAGTGGCACAGCTTCAAAGGATAAAGATAAATACTTTATTCTCGCATTGAAAACAACCTACTGTCAGCAGAAAAGCTTTTTGAACTGGTTGGAACCTGAATCTGAGAAGTTAGTAATTTTTGACATGTCTAGGCCATCTCTTTCCTCTTTAGCTTGCTTTACTGAATATCATTTGTGTAGACAAAATAGATGTCACCATCTTGTCCCAAAGTGGGAGGCTTAGGGCCAGGGAACATCAGCACCAGATATGGTAGTATTTGCACCGGAGTCCCAGGGGTGAGCAGAGTCGAACTGGCACACCCAGAGAATCATAGAATCATAGAATGGTTTAGGTTGGAAGGGACCTCAAGGATCATCCAGCTCCAACCCCCCGCCATAGGCAGGGACACCTCCCACTAGAGCAGGCTGCTCAAGGCCTCATCCAGCCTGGCCTTAAACGCCTCCAGGGAGGAAGCATCCACAACCTCCCTGGGCAACCTGTGCCAGTGTCTTACCACCCTCACTGTAAAGAACTTCCTCCTAACATCCAGTCGGAATCTCCCCTCTTCCAGCTTAAACCCATTCCCCCTCGTCCTAACATTACTAGACCGTGTAAATAGTCCCTCCCCAGCTTTCCTGTAGGCTCCCTTCAGATACTGGAAAGCCACTCTAAGGTCTCCTCGAAGCCTTCTCTTCTCCAGGCTGAAGAGCCCCAACTCTCTCAGCCTGTCCTCATAGCAGAGCTGCTGCAGCCCTCTGATCATCTTCGTGGCTCTCCTCTGGACCCGCTCCAGCAGTTCCATGTCCTTCTTGTATTGGGGGCTCCAGAACTGCACACAGTACTGCAGGTGGGGTCTGAGGAGAGCAGAGTAAAGGGGGAGAATCACCTCCCTTGCCCTGCTGGCCACACTTCTCTTGATGCAGCCCAGCACTCGGTTGGCTGTCTGGGCTGCATGTGCACACTGCAGGCTCATGTTGAGCTTTTCGTCGACCCAGACCCCCAGGTCCTTTTCCTCAGGGCGAAGTAAGCTGCCTTTCAGAGATGCCAGTATCTTCTGTTTGCAAGTGTTTGAAATCTGGTGTAGGGGCTCATCTCATTTGTGAGCTTTGGAACTTAGGTCTGGAAATTTTGACTTACACATTTTCAGTAGTGGGAATGCCCATCTGCACAGAAATATGAAATTGAACCCTTCTGAAAGTGAGCTGTAGCTAGAAATGTGACCTGTGAGGATGCCCTTATTGTATTAAAATGCTTTTCATGGGTTGTTCTAAAAACAAAACAAAACCAAACAAACCCACAAAACCAAACCAAAACAAGCAAACAAAAAAAATCCAAAACAACCAGTCTTCTCATTTTACCAAATTTAGGTTGGGATGTGAAATTGATCCATGCTCTATCTACCTGTTACACCCTCCCCTGAGAAGAAACATTTTGCAGCATACACAACAGCACCAAGTGAGGCAGACAAGAAAGAGCCTTAAGCTTGTGACACACGGTCCCCATAAGCGACGAGGAAAGCAATCACTGTGGGTGACTGCAGCGTCCCAGCAGGGAAGGGACCCTTCCTAGTGTTTCTCTGATTCTATGACAAAGACCAAACTCTGTCCTCCTCTTGGGTTATCTCATTGTGAGGGCATTGTGTGTCCAGCACAACTTACAGTGCAACTGTGCTTTCTGCAGAACTCCAGGAACATTCTTGTGCTCTGAAATTCTCCTGTATTTCAGTGATATTGACCATAGCTTAGAGATGCTGGTTTGTCCTGTCTGCTGCTGTGGTGCTTCCTACCTTTTGCTTCCCATGTGAAGCAACAGGACTAATGTATGTATAGAAGAATCATGTAAAAGTATTTCTGTTGTAAATTGGCCATTTAGCGGAGAAAAGAGTTTGGGGAAAGCATTTTATTTTGTGTCTGGTTTTCTCTCTTCTTTCCACTGGCTCCACACCACTTCCTGAGGGCAAGGAGGAACTGCCCAGCACTGTAGGAACCTGGCTTCTGATGAAGCATTAACAAGAGCTGTATACATCACCAAAAAAAAAAAGTGTATATTCGGAAAGCTTTCTGTCCAGCTCAAATTTCAACTCTGAGGATCCACAAAAGACCATTCTTGAAACCAAGCTCCTATGCCAGATTTGACATTGAGAAGATACAATGAGAGTTTGTCCCAGTTAATGGATTTGAAATCTATTTTTCTCTGGGAAATGTTTGATATCATTCCTTATGCTAGAACGAGCTGACAGATCACAGAAGGGAGTAACATTTTCTCTCACATTATGTTCTCTGCTTCTGAGGGAATACTGAAGACAAAATGTTCAGTATATTTATCCTCAGAATCCTTGCTGAACTCCATGGACTTCCACAGCTGAGGGGATGGGAAAAATAACCATGGAAATTTAAAGTTCAAGCTGCCCAGTAAGAAAAAGCAAGTCTTCAGTTCACTACTTAGTAGATTTTTAATCACTACTAGCAGTTTAGTGTTGCAAAATAACCTTCATCTCAATGCAATATTTCATTGGCTAGTTTACAAAACTGAAATGCCAACATCTAAACATTTTATTTGATTCTACTTAAACAGTGATAAAAATAAGCTGGCTCATGTTTCTGTTTTTAACAGTGAGTACCTGAACAGACCTCTCAAAGTAATTCAGCTTTGTGAAAAGTTTTTCAATAGGTGAAACTTAAGTCTAATAAGTATTTAGGATGATATTTTTTTGTCACTAAGGAAGTCTAAGGCAGGTTATGTGTAAGTAGAAACACAACAAAGGCAAAAAGATTTTTGCCCCTTCCTGGGTATTTGATATGTAACACCTGGGCTGTAAACTTAGGAAAAGCTCAGTCATGGTCTTTCACAATTACTTCTGGGAAGAAAATCATGTTTAATGGCAAAAGAATAATAAGCGGTTAATGGGAGGAATGACTTTGTGACCTTGCACAAGGTAGCCTCCATCAAAAGCACACTCAAGAAATGATCCAAAGACATTGATGCAAATGAGTTCCTGTGTTTTGGGAGACAGATGTGTTACTCAGTTCCCTTGTTTAATAACAGAGAATGCAGATCTATGCAGGAAAGGTGAGGTGCAGTCCTCACCATGTTGGCAGCAATGCGAGATTAATTTATGGCAAATGCAAATGACAGAGATAATGAAGAATGGTGGGGACAAAGGGACAAGACAGCCAGTACTGACTGTAGCTAAATCAAATGCTTCTGGCTCTGACCTCTTCTATTCCAGTCTTGAAGGCTGCAGCTGCTCTTTCCATTCATCAGCAGGCTGAGGACTTGAACATGTCAACACTCTTCCCCCTCCCATCCACTATACTTTTATCATCAGTGCACAAATGCTCTTTTTGTATAGCGGAAGCATTTAATGAAGATATTAACAAAACATTTAATTGGAAGGACCTAGGACAGTGTCCCTGGTCATATTCTTGAGTAATAAATATCTTTGGTAAGAAAACAGATGTTTCAACACAATTCTGCTTCGTAGAAATGTTTGAAAGGTTTTGGTTTAGTTCCTCATTGGAAAAAAAAAAAATCAGATTTTGAAGCCTTGATTGCAGTCACAAGATGGATTTGCTCCCTGGCCAGTCCTGTACTTTAGCCCGACTCAGGTGTTTCTGTTCCCCAGCTGAGGGTTCCCTGCTAAGTGTGTCCTTTACTTGGCAGCCATGGGGCAAGAACAGTACCAGGAAGCACTGCTCCCCATGCTGCAGGGAAGAGAGCTTTTCTTGTGCTTCTAATAGGAATGATGGAGCAACTCTCCTCACAACTTTTACCTGTGAGTTTTTGAAGTAATGAAAGAAGGACAGTAAGGAAAAAGAAGGTGCAGGGAAGGTATCTGCTGAAGATATAGAAACACAGCAGTCCTGTGGAAAACAGGGAAACCAACATCAGAGTAAACTGGGAGTATCAGTGCAGATTAGCAGTTATGGTCTTGTCCCTTTACAGATATCAGCTCACTCTCAATGGAAATTACCTGTACAGCACACTCTCCCCAGGTACCAACTGCTGCGTTGTCACCTGGCTGAGACCCTGCTCTGACCCCTTACGTGTTGTAGCCCATCAGGCTTTTTTTTAGGGACACTGTGAAGGATCATGCAAAATTAATAATCTGTATTAATTTTGCTATCCAGGTGATGATTGTTAATAACTATGAAAACTGTTTATTAACATTAAAACTCACCAGAAACTTATTTACAGGTTCAAAAAATGCACAGGTTGGAAATTCATCCACGCAGGGCACAGGCAAAACTACATCACCTATTTCTTAAAGTGGCAAATGCAAATATTATACTGGGAGAGGCTTTTAAGTATTTACTCACAAATTATAAATCAGACAGTCCCCAAAGCAGGTGGAACTCTGTCCCATTGGCTGCTGAGACTTGATTTCTCCCAGGCTTCTGGTGAAAGGAGGCTGACAATCTCTGACCTTGTCCCCGCCTCCTCTGGACGATCTGTGTATCTCCAGGACTTGTAGTCTTAGCAGGAAGACTTTCAGGGGCAGGCAGGATGTCTTGAGGTGTGCATGGCCTCAGCACAGTGTCACACTGGGGGCTATGCGAGGCGACCTCTGCAAGCATTTGGAGCCTGTTCCTGGTAAATTCTCCAGGCAAATTCGGGATGCAAAACGAGGTGGCAGCAGCCTCGTGCTATCTGCTTATCTCTTTTATCAGTATCTAGCCCGCGACTAGTGGGGCACTGGACATCGATCAGCCAATCGGAATGGCACTTTGCCAGGCCTCACCATATTAGGCAAAGCCAGGGCTCATCAGGCCTACCACCACAGACACCGATGCGTTTGTCAGCAAAGCTCCACATCAGGCATGGGCTTCTGAAAACGAGCTTTGGGCAGGAGTTTGATTGGACTGGATTTAAACTTCTCTCCTATGTTTTCCGTATGCTTTCTCTCCTGCTCCTTTTATCCTACATTCTACCCCCAAGCTATGACAGCTTTTAGTTACAATGAGAAATGACATATTGTGAAGGTGCTGTGTTTTCCAACCTCTTCCCATATTCGCTCTGAGTTGGGAGCAAAATGTTCCTGGTGTGCTGCCAGATGAACCTCTTGCCGTGCTACAAAGCTGGCTCCCTCCCATGCATGTACTCCGGGGATGCACTCCCACAGCATGGGTTTTTTGTTGGCTATTTCCTACGTGGTTGGCCTTTTCTTCCCTTCCGGCACAGGACAGAGCAACTATAAATCAAACTATTTAGAAAAAGTATCCTTAAAGACCAGGGGTAGCAAATCTCTTTATCATAACCCACAGCTTCCTGGACAAAATGGCAAAAGCTTTGCTGTGTATAAAGCAGATGTGTGCTATCGCCCCAGATTTACTGTGGCAGTTAGACCTATTTGTGACAGCAGTGTAATTACTGTATTCACTCCTATGGATGGGTTGGGATGAATGTCACTTTATCTGTGTTTTATTTCTGCTTCAGGGTTATACTGGCATCTAATTATCATCTACTCACGTTAACCAGGCAAACTCAGACTGTCTTCCTTACAAAATAAAGGCTTAAGACTTTATGCTGCTGTAACTTCTGGCTTCTTTGTTGAGCAGCTGTTCGCATCTTTTATTTTAACCTTGTAATCTTGTTACTTGACATTTATTTGCAAAGAACAACAGCTGTCATCTATTACCTCTCCTATCTTTAAAAAGGACTTAAGGCTTTTAATGTATTCCTCTAATTACTGCATTTTTAAAACATAAATTCTTCTCTCAAGTGCACTCTGAAATTGTGGAAGTAAACAGGGGAAAAAAATCCAACAACAAAACATATTATTTGGGGGGAAAATGATGTGGTAGAAACAGCAATTAGAACAAAATACTAATTTGTAGTTTAAAGTCATGAGGTATTGGCCCAATTTCTGTCTTTAAAATGAGGTTCCTTTTAATATAAAGAGACAGTAAGATAAAACATGTTGTATTTGTCAGCAAAGGGGAAGGCATGAAGCTTGAGAAGAAGTGTTATATAACACGTCCTATAAACACTTCTGTATTTATAATACTTTATAGTCCATCTTCCTCTCTTTGCTGAGACTGCAAGCCTGAAGATCTATGCCTTATAAAGCAAGCAAACATTGCTTTACCTCTGCTGTGCTGTCAGTGTTTAGGCTCTCCCAGTGTGTCCTGTTCTTGGCTGTGGGCTCAAAGAAGAAAGTTCAGTATTCAGATGAGCTGGGTCCCACATCTTCACTGCATTTTCTGTCAAAAAAGCACCTTTATCTTTGCTATTCAGGCATTTTGGGAAAAGGTTAACTGTTTATCTCAGAGTTAAAGGACATACTGACAGTTAACACATCTCCTTTTTTTTTTAATTGGGCCTATTTCTTCAGGTGTGTTGCTTCTAGAAGTATGATAAAATGAAAGCAAGTGCATGCCTGTGAGAAGCAGCTGTGATCTCCTCTTCCAGGCCTGGGTGTGTCTGGGCAAGACCTGGAAGAAGCTTCCTCTCCCATGTACTTGGGAGTGTGGCGATGCAGCAGGCACTTACTGTCTCGTGCCACAGCTGCCCGAACAAGATCATCCTTCCACCTCCCATGGGACCCTAAAAGCTGAGCTGGCAGGGGCTCCTGGCCAAGCAGCCCAGCACTGCTTCAGAGTGGGATAAGTCTTCATTGTCTACGCTCCTGTTTGAAGTCCTTGTTTCAGCACTGAACTCATGGAAATTGAGTGCTTTAGCTTAAAAACAGCCGCAGACAGTGGTGGCTGAGACCAAGGAATAATTCCTGACTTGTTCCCAGGCACTCACAGCTGCATTTACAGAAATAACACAGACAGATGCAGCAAAATCCAATGGGGCTCTTCTGTCAAGATCTTTCATTAAGCAATGCCCATGTCCTACATATAGTTACTCTAGTTTGGGGATCTATTTTCTTGGGTGCTGGAGATATTAGTGCCTATGACCTTTCCTGGCCTTGTGCTGCACTAGAAATCTCTGCATGCTCAGTAATGCTTGTGGGCAGATCCAAACTGTGCATATGGTGCATCCCCTCAATCCTTTCAATTAGTCTTTTACAAGCTTCTGTCTGCCTGGTAGGACGATGCCTTCTCAGAGCCACATGTCAGCTCTAGTGCAGCTCAGTGGCTAGGAAATTGTGTGTCAGGCCATCTAGTTTTAATGGTCCACTTTTTGTCAGGAAATTCAAATCAGAGAACACAAATACATATGGCAAGAGCATATGAAGCAATAGGGGTTTTACTTTGTTCATGTTGCTGATATGAGTGTAATTAATTTGCTTTTAAACAGAGGCAACAGCCTACAGGACTGCACTGAAAACTGGCTACAGGGAAGAGATTGAGGAAAGAGGTGGAGCTAGGTCCTACTGTTATATCCTTTAACTGCAGGCAGACTGAGCATGTTCCTTGTTAGTTTCAAATGGGACATCTATTATTAATATTATAATATTAAATTCAATCCTTTGTGCTTGTTGCAAGTCAAGTGCAGTGGACTGGAGAAACTGCCCTTCAGTAAAATGGAAGGCACTGTTAGCACAAGAATTAGCTCCACAGCTGCACAGAAGAGTTTCAAACATAGACATTTAGCTGTTAGGTTGCTAAGGAGTCATCCACTCCAAATAAGAGTAATATTTACTTATTTAAATGCAGTTACGTTTAGACACGTACTAGCTTAGCATGTTAAATAAGAGAGAAAACAGATGTGTTTAGGTACCACTGTCTTGCACTTAAACCATCTTGTGCCTGTATATTGCTTCAGTTGTGGGAAGCACAAGGAGTGCCCAGCTTATCTCCAAGAAAGGTGTGTGAGGTGAGGTGGGTCTCCCTGTGCCAGCCTCGAGGGATTTTGATTTCATGGCAGTGGCTGGAGGACCATGGGCATTTTGTCTGCATTAGGTACAACCTTTCCAGCACCCTTGATGAGTGTCACAAACGTCAGCACTACCCCCCACCAAGTGGCATGGCCTGAAGCTGGAGCATCATCCCTGATTATAAAATAGAACAAAAACTTGGATAACTAGAAAAGAATTCCCCTTTTGTTCTGTAAGCTCCTTGGGCCAGAGGCCTCACAGAGATCTCATTTACTGTTATTGTTTAGTATTATTCTTGGTAGGATTTGTGGGCAAATTCCTTCCAAAAAGGAAGTTCTTTCATGGCAACCTTCTAACTCTAATCACATTGCATTTTCTCCCTCTTCAAAGATCCCAAAAATATCTGTTCACATTTAATCTCTAGGTGTTTGTTATGTTAATGGGAATTTACTTGCAAAACATAATTATGGGAAATTCCTACAGCATGTGATAAAGTGTCCAGCACTGGTCACCACAGCAGGTTTCTTCCCCATTTTCAAGTTACCCCTGACTCAGAGAAGCTGCGGAATTTCCTGCAAACGGTGTCAAAAGTGGCCTTTTAAGCTACACTTTCAAGTATAGAATTTCTTCCATAAGGAAAGTGCTATCAAAAGATATTGTAGGTGATGTGATCTTTTTATAGAATCATAGAATCATAGAATGGTTTAGGTTGGAAGGGACCTCAAGGATCATCCAGCTCCAACCCCCCGCCATAGGCAGGGACACCTCCCACTAGAGCAGGTTGCCCAAGGCCTCATCCAGCCTGGCTTTAAATGCCTCCAGGGAGGAAGCATCCACAACCTCCTTGGGCAACCTGTTCCAGTGTCTTACCACCCTCACTGTAAAGAACTTCCTCCTAACATCCAGTCGGAATCTCCCCTCTTCCAGCTTAAACCCATTCCCCCTCGTCCTAACATTACTAGACCGTGTAAATAGTCCCTCCCCAGCTTTCCTGTAGGCTCCCTTCGGATACTGGAAAGCCACTAGAAGGTCTCCTCGAAGCCTTCTCTTCTCCAGGCTGAAGAGCCCCAACTCTCTCAGCCTGTCCTCATAGCAGAGGTGCTCCAGCCCTCTGATCATCTTCGTGGCTCTCCTCTGGACCCGCTCCAGCAGTTCCATGTCCTTCTTGTATTGGGGGCTCCAGAACTGCACACAGTACTCCAGGTGGGGTCTGACGAGAGCAGAGTAAAGGGGGAGAATCACCTCCCTTGCCCTGCTGGCCACACTTCTCTTGATGCAGCCCAGCACTCGGTTGGCTGTCTGGGCTGCATGTGCACACTGCCGGCTCATGTTGAGCTTCTCGTCGACCCAGACCCCCAGGTCCTTCTCCTCAGGGCTGCTCTCCAGCCATTCATCACCCAGCCTGTATCTGTGCCTGGGATTGCACCGACCCAGGTGCAGGACCTTACACTTGGCCTTGTTAAACGTCATGAGGTTGGCCTGGGCCCACCTCTCCAGCCTGTCCAGGTCCCTCTGGATGGCATCCCTGCCCTCCAGCAAGTCAGCTGTGCCACACAGCTTGGTGTCATCTGCAAACTTGCTGAGGGTGCACTCAATTCCTCTGTCCATATCACTGACAAAGATGTTAAAGAGCACTGGTCCCAGCACTGACCCCTGAGGAACACCACTTGTCACCGGTCGCCAGGTGGACATTGTGCCATTGATCACCACTCTCTGCATGCGACCATCCAGCCAATTCCTTATCCAGTGAGTGCTCCACCCATCCAGTTTGTGCTTTTCCAGTTTGGTGACCAGGATGTCATGTGGGACAGAGTCGAATGCCTTACTCAGGTCTAGGTAGACGACATCAGTTGCCCTTCCCCTGTCCATTGCAGCTTTGACTACATCATAAAAAGCCACCAATAGAATCATAGAATGGATTATCTAAGAGTCATGACATCCTCTGCGTTACTTACACTTGATTTAATGCAGAGATCCTTTTGAGCTGCAAATTCCTTCCCCCCACAAAAAAAAAAAAAAAAAAAAGAAAAAACCCTGCTTAACTCAGATTTCAGTTAAATCAAGAGGCTAGGTTTCTGAAAAAGCAGCAGGTATTAAAATAAACAAAATGAACAAAACCAAACCAAACCACAAAGAATTATTCCTTTAAGAGTGAATAATTTTCAAGGCAAGATTAATTGCAGTCATGTATCTGCAGGAATGTTTTTCGTTTAAAGATTTTAAAACTTTACTTAAAGCTTTACTTTCCTTTGTCATTATTATTATTATTATTATTATTATTATTATTAACTGTAACTCAAGAAGTTCATTTTTACAGAATTAGCATTGGCCTCCAGTTGTGCTTAGAAGAGCACAAGTTCATCTGCAATTAATGTTTGGGCTAAAAGGCATGTTTCTATTTTAGCTGTCCTGTAATAGCTCCCTATTAAATTACTGTTACATAAACTAAGTTTTAGCATAGTTCTATTTTTTTATCCCTTTTTACAGTCAGTATAATAGAGATACAGCACTTCAGGACAGGAAGTAGCAAAATACAAACTGTCAGAATAAGTGGGCAAATCTTCTTTTTCAGCTAAAAATGCATTTTTGAAAGGAAGAGCAGCTCTAGAGGACTGTTGGAGTTTCTGATTCAGTGGCCCTGTCAGGAAAATGAAATATGAACTCTCTATAAAGTGCTGTGCTAGTTTGAAGCTAGCCAGAATGTTCTGGTGAGAAGGATTAGATCACAGGCTATGAAAGAGAAACAATGGTGATGTCTACTTTACTCATAGGCTTGCTGAAATGTGTAAGAACAAGAGTATAAACATAGATAAGGCATTTGGGCACTGCCTGGACTCTGGGCTGCATTTTCTCTCTGACATCACCCACCATCTCTCTGATTAATCCACTTGCTTCCTAACCCCCCCCGGCAGACCCTCCGTTCTTCCTTGGGGCACAAGGCAACGTCTGGGGTAGGGTAGAGAGGTGGGAGAAGGTGGAAGGGTGGTTGGGAGCCCCTCCGGGGGACTCAGGTTTCTGGGAGGGCTGTTGTGTTTCTGTATTTCCTTTTGTCTTGCCTATTTCTGTCTGTAACTGTATATACTGTAAATATCTGCTCGTATATTGTGCTAAGATGTAAATAAGCTTCATTCAATTTCCAGAGCTGGCTGAGTCTAGTCTGGGTGATTTCCAAAGTGTGTGGGGGTGAGTAACACCCAAACCACCACAGTGCTCAGATACCACCAGCATAAAAGTGGTACAAAAATATAAAAAGTCCAAGAACCACCAGCCCCCTCTGAATGAGAAAGCATTTGTAGTTCTACCATGCAAGTCTGAGAGCTTGAACCAAGAATCATAGGATCATAGGATGTTAGGGGTTGGAAGGAACCCAAAGAGATCATCGAGTCCAACCCCCCTGCCGGAGCAGGACAATACTATCTAACACAGACCACAGAGGAACACATCCAGACAGGCCTTGAAAGTCTCCAGAGAAGAATCTGAGAGGAAATGCCTCAGAGAAAGGTGTAAAAGCCTGAGAGGAAAGAGGCCATGACCATCTTCCTGCTCAGCTGTCCTGACTGAGAAAGGAGCAACAGCTTTCTGAGGTGCATCCAAAGAATTTTTAAATCATGCAGAAACAAATGTCACAAAGTATGCATAAGCTGTGAAATATTTGGAAGTAATCTTCCTCATTCTGGGCAGAGAACAGTACACTGACTCCTGCCTTATCAGCAGAATCCTATTAAGTAACATAATTGTCTGAGTAAACATCCTTATGACTTAAGGCATGCATAAGCTTACTCTGTTAACAGGGACTCACTGATATTTATTAGGCACAAAAATTAGGTGCTGGCTCGCAATAGACTGATTCATACTTGTCATGTATGAGCCTTCCAGTACAGATAGCAGGTTTTGATTTCTGCCAAGCACCTGCAGAAAAAAATGCAGGCCTACAATGGATGGCCACCAAAGCAGCACTGCCTTCTCTTTCTTACTTGCACACTGTCTTCTCCCACAATCCCAATTTAATGTCTTTAAGCTGTTACACTTGCACCAGTGATAATTATTATTCTTAATGTATTCTGAGCATGTATCTTCCAAAGGGTATGCCAAAGCAAGGAAAGGGATTTAGGAAATGGATGAGATAAATTATATGGGGGGAAAATAATGTAAAACTTATTAAAATGGGTTAAGCTCAGGGGAAGGATACCTTAAGCCCTAGATCTTAAAGTAATTTGGAAATGATAGAGAAGAGTATTTCACACCTTATGAGCAATAGCCACAAAACCTATCAAGCAAACAAATCCATGAAAAGGATACTTCTAAAATCAAGTTAAAAGGAAACAAACCAAAACAAACAAAACCAGGAAGACTCTTTCCTGTTGTACATATTTTTGTGGAAGACTCTTAATGACTACTTAGGAAGTAACATGAAGCAAAGTATCTTACTGACAGGTAGTGCAGTTTCCCAAAGGGCTGCACAGTATGGCAGTAGTTGTTAATGCATTATTGTTCTTGGTCATGTTGCTTTTGTGTAATGGAACTTTGCTCATTGAAGGAGAGCTGCAGGAACAGCTAAGGACGTACACCTAATGTGCTGTGAATCCAGATTAAAAAGGCAAAATGATCTGAGAGATGGTTACTACAGGAGCTGTGATGAATCTTGAGAAGAGACTACATGTTAGGGGAAAATAGGTAACAGACAACAAATATCTCATAAACTGAGAAAGAAGTGAAGCTAAAGCATCACTGTCTTTGTTGCATAGTTGTTGTAGCCCATATGGCCTTTTATCAGGAACAGCCAACACATACCATATGTGTAGCAGCATCTAAGCTTAGCAAGCTGGAAGTTTGAACTACAAATTTCCTTATAGTTTGTGGTGTTAGTGTGAGCCAAAGTGATATTAATTTTAATTAGAGATGAATGAAAAAAAAAATAAAAATTTGTTCCTCTAAATCCCCCAAACTTCCCTTTTGACTCCATATGGAAATATTTTTACTTTCCAGTGAAGTTCTGCTTGTTGAAAGAGAAAGCAGGGGAAATGCCCCTGTGTACTGGCAGAAGCATTCACACTCTGCAGGTAGATGTGATTATTCTGGAAGCAGCTTGTGGATTTGGTGGTTTGTACACTGGAAAAGAGAACTGGCAACAAAAAACACACACAAGGGACCACTTGCACAAAGCAAACCTTTAAAGTGACATAAAGAATTCATGAACTATTCATCATTTGAAGTATTTTAATTGAAACCATCTGGTGGGTGATCTGTTACAATAATTGCAAACTACCAGTAAATCCAGGTGTCTATTCAGATCATTGCAAACAGATAACAGGGTTGCATTCCAGTAGTGCCTTCCAGATTTTAAATTATCTATGTAGAAGTGACCTCTTCAAATTAAATCCTTATCCAGATCAAAATGAAATACAGGGGCTACGGCATGTACTTGGGCTATACAGATATATGCTGCTATATAGTCTGAGGTTCTTCAGCCTCACTGAGATGGGGAAAGAATATTTTGTGAAACCTTCCTAACTTGAACATACCTTTTTTATCACATAGAAACCATCATACAAAGGGAAGGAAGGGAGGGGACCAGGGCTTGCTTTGGTGTGAGTCAGGCACAGTTATGGCCTATCCCCAGAGCTGGAGAGCTAGTCCAGTCCTCAGCATGGACACCTTGACACTGACCCATGTTCCTTCCAACACAAGATGTAAATCATGCTGGAGCAGTGCATTTTGCAAAGCCATCACACTTTGCCTTGTTATCTCTATACTGAATCCTGCAGATAACATGTTTTTCATCCAAGCTTATCTTCCCAAAAGGCCTGGATTTGAAGAGAATGAGAGATGAAGAAGCCACCATTCCCCATTCTTTCTTCATATGATGTTGTAAAGTGTTTCTGAATTGAGATTTTCCATTGTCTGCTAACAGGCTGTGAGATATTTTTTTGAGACAGAGCTATTAAAACCTAACTTGAAGTGCTTAAACTGCAGTATGTCAGATACTGAGGAGGAAAGTACTGTTCTGAGAACAAACATTTGTTTGAAGCCCACCTGCACCTGAATGATTTCTTTCACTGCTGCGCTTGTACACTGACAGGAAGAAACTTACTTTTACCATAAAAAAACAGGAAAAAATAGAATCTTTCAATTTGTCTGAATAATGTATCAAAGCATAATTAACCAAATACTTAGTATGTGTATGGAGAAAACTGAAACTGGCAAGATGCTTGTTATCCTGCTGACTGGTTTGAAAACAGGAGCCAGGTTTTCTTTATTAGCTCTTCCTCAGTATAGTCTCGAGTCAGGAATTCTTAGATATGAGAACACAGCATCTGATATAGAAAGGCCTTGATCCTGCCAGAGGCTGTGGGAAACTATCAGGGATGAAGAAAGTCCTGCTGAGGACAGCACAGAGATGCAGCCCAGGTGCTTTGAGTTTTTGTGTTTTATTCCTCTTGAGGCATGCCCCTGATCTTATATCCCCACAGTGCTAGCCTAAGCAATGTGAAAGCTGTTTTCTTTCAAGATGAGTATCCCTGCAGCCTCAGTCTGTCAGCAAGTCGATCAATGCTACAAGCGGAAGGGTAACATTCCAACATACTGAAACCAAGCAATTGGTCATCACTTGCTGCAAGTGCTTTCCACAGCTGTGGCCCAGACGTAGCACCTGGAGCTAACTTCAAATGCCTTGATCCCCTTCTCTCTAATTCCATCTGGTTTTGGTATTTGGGCAAATTTTCTCATCCTCCTAGCTCTCTGAAAGCAGTGATAGTACATCACTGCAGCAACATACTCATTTATCCAAGGCTGTTTAGAGATCTTAAAAAGGGGCACTTCAAAGGCTGGAAAATGAGACAGAGGGGAAAGACAAGCAGTCAGATTAAACTAGCCCTTCTTCCATATATAAGCAAAGAAACTGATTTCTGCTTGGCATCTTCGTGTACCACCTCAGTGCTTCTCTAAGACTCAGGTGTCTATGATGAGGTCAGTAAGTTCCTCTCCTAATTCTGGATTCACCTGACCTTTCTCAGAATCCAGTGGCTAAGAATCCTATGCCTTAACTACAAGTTCATCTGCTGGAAAAACACATTATTTATTGTGAGCCTGCCACATGCTTCCATCTAAAGTTCCCTGCCTCTTGGGCTTGAAGAAAAGGGGAAGCAACTATCTCATTATTGATGATTCTACAGACTCTTTCACCTTCCCTCAGATATCCTTCTTCCAGCCTGGGGGTCCAGTCTATTTAACTGCTCCACAGATGGAAACTACTCCCTATTTTTCATCCTCTTTCTTTGAACCATTTCCAAGTATATCTTAGGGAGAGGTAGGTGGAGGTATGGGATGGACAGATGGAATAAAGAGGTTCAACCAAAACCACAGCATTCAAAATATGGGTGTAAGGGGCTACAGCATATAATGATGGCCTCTGCTTTGTTCTTGATCCTTTCTCTAATAATTCTCAATTACTGTTTGTTCTATCATCTGTCATTGAGATGATGTTTTATGTATAGTCATTTCAAAATCCTACTCCCAAGCTTATTAATTAGCCTAGAGCCCATCATTTAATTTATAAATCTGTGAATCATTCTTTCATCTATTGTTTTTTATCTGCCATCTTACTGCCTTAGCACTTAGCCTTACAAGGCCTGCTGTGCCATGAGGAGAACCCTTCAATTACCTCTTCTTTCCCTTGCTCCTATCATGTGTAGGCAGCTCAGAGGAGCTGGGGGACATCCCCCTTCTTGAGATAAAAGCTATGGGTGACCACTTCCATCTTTCAGGCTCTGTGTTTCCCAGCCTGATTATTTGCTGGTCAATACAATTCTCTGTATCTTTATCTTGACAAGGCAGCTGTCACAAACAATTGTAGGCAAAATAAATATTCCAACCAAATTTTTCCCTGCATAAATTAACAGGAGTGAAAAGTGAGAGGACCTTTATAGCCCTATTCCTATGCACCCTTACAACTACAGCTTTGTTTAGAGCTCAACAGTGCAATCTACAAACCAATAAAACTTCTGCTGTAATTTTACATAACTTAATGCAGATCACTTCTCACTTATGCTGTCTTGATTATGTTTCAGTTGCTGTTTCTGCTTAAAACAACTTCCTCCCCTAATCTCCAAAACTGAGCTTGTTAGAGGACTGTAGGTAGTTTGGTGGCAGTCACCAGAGCCATAAAGGACAAGTAAGAAAATCATTGTTTTCTTTTAAAGATAAACGTCATTGCCTAGCACTCACCACTGCTGTCAGAACTATTGCTATTTAGGACAGAAAACATATCTGGGTACTCAAAGTGTTTCCTATTAAGCTGTCTACACTGAAATGATAAACTTCCTAATTAGGTCATTCCATTCCACCTCGTTTTATGACTCCCCAGCCTGTAGTATTTTTATGAATAGTTCATGCTGTGGTGTACTTATTAATATGCTTCCGCAACCTAACTGGCATAATTAGTTGCATTTTTATGCAATTCTCAAAGGTTCAATTAAAAAGTAATATAGCAGGAGGTAGGATTCCCAATTACTGCATGTGGGAAAGAGATCTCTTCTGTTCTTACTCTTTCATCTCAGACATAATTCAATCACTCTTTTTCCCAAATAAAATGTAGCTTTTCATCCCTATGGAGCAAGGAGAGAGGTCAGAAAGACCGGGGGGAGACCATATATAATGATGTCTATTTTTGCCTCCAATTCTCTTTAAAGTTACAGTTAAATTTGTAGTCCACTCACATTACAGATACTTTGTACACCACCTTATAGACAAGACAAAAAAAAAAAAAAATAAAGAAATAAAGAGATTATTTTCATGGCTGAATATTGTAACTGAAAAGCATTTTCAATTTTTCTGTTCCAGGTTCATTACTCAAGCTTTTACAAATACATTAAAAGGAAAATAATTTACAGTTTCTTTATTAAAAGTGTTTCACTTTGGAAACTTCTAAATATATTATCTCTAACTATTACTCCTCTTTAGAAAATGTCAGAACATTTTGATGGATATAAATCTGTAATTTAATAGTCATAACTTAATTTTCCAAGGGCAATAATTGTAAATAGCAGGGAGGGCTTAGGAGCAGTCTGCATTTCTTCTAGAGAAGTATTCACAGTATTTATTGTAAAACTGTGACTGAAAATGAATTGTGCTAAGGAAAGAAGTAATGACAGTGGTATTTACTGAAGAAGTTTGGCCAGCAGTGCTAGAGGCAGTGCTAGAGGACTTGTCTTGTGCAAATGGGAAACTCTCCGCATTAAAAAGTATTTTATTGCTGCCAGGTCTTTGCTTCTCACACAGGAGGCAGCTTGAAGATGACAATGAAGCCATAAACTAAGTAGTATGTTAAGCAATAACTTCCTGTTCAGTTCTATCAAGGAGAGGACCATGTGTCATTTGAGGAATGCAGTCGGGCATGATGTCTCCCACAGTCAGTTTTCTCAACCCAGCAAACACCCCACAGCGGGAGAGGTTCGAAGTCATCTGTGGGTCCATGGAAACCAGGGGGATTTCTCACATAAATAGGTGCTGGCAAGATGGGGTTGTTAGTTAAACCACAATGAAAGAAACAAACAATGTAATCTCACTGCAGTGAGTGTGTTACTGTTTATCATCCTGTCATAGTCTATGGAGAGTTTGTTTTTTTTTTTTTCATACTTACTTGAATGTATTTATAAGATGCATACTGCATAATATTTACATAGTAGTGTTCTAAATTATACTGCATTCCTATCCATCTACTGGTACTCATCCACATCTCTGTTATTATACCCTGATTACTCCTTTTGAGACATGCTAGTCAAAGAATATGCCTCTACCCATGGCTTTTCACAAAAGTATTTTTATTAGATATTTGTCTATCTCCATACGACTGTTGTTTTCAGGAAAGAAAGTCTTGGACCACCCAGCTTTTTTCTCTGTTAAACATTAGTTTGAGTGTGTGTAGAGAGTAGTTCCTGGGCCTTTTTCCAACTTGTAGAAACATTTTCCTTAAAAGATCTGAAAAGAACAAGGTATTTTCCCTATTAAAATGTTCCCAATATTAGATCACAGTTTGGCAAAATAAAGAGAATTTAATTCTTTGGCTCTTGTTACAGGAATTCATTACAGACACATTTCAGATTGGACAAGACACATTTCACTGGTGAGAGTGACAGACTTCAAGTGTGGCTCTTTTGCTGTTTTGAGATTGCACAGTGTCAACAGAGATTCTGTGAGATCTGAAATTGATTTAATGGGTTTTTATACTCTTCTCTTACAAAGTGTGATGATAAAATAAGACGTTTCATGGGCAAGATGCTTCTAACATCTTACCTCACCTCCTGACTTAGTTTTTTGAATTGTCCTCATGTTGTTACCCACCCTTTGTTTCCTGTCCTAGCTGTCCTCTCTAAAATGCAGCCACTGATTCTAATCAGCATCATCCCTCTAACTCTGCATTATAAACTGCATCACACGAACCCTGAAAGATTTCATGCATAAATGTGTCAATTCTTGATATACTCTCAACTATATTTACATTTTATTATCTTTACATATGTTTACATAAATTCAAATCTATGCAATTTATATATTTTGATATACATTTGTGTGCACAACTAGCAACATAGTTCTGTTAGTTCTGCAAGCTGCACACACGGCACTCCCAAACCACAGCCTGGATACTGTGACAGCTTCACAGACAATGCTGTCTTGCTTTGTATTTCTAGCGGTATACAGCTTACATACAGTTATGGAACTATGGCAGTGCAATCTATGATATTACAGTTATAGAATCATAGAATGGTAGGGGTTGGAAGGGACCTCTGAAGATCATCAATTCCAGATTTCCCTGCCAAAGCAGGATTCACTATCCCTTCCTTACAGAGATGTTAAGGAAAACTGTAACATAAGAACTGTAACTGGCAGTATGTAAACAGAAGCATAGCAAGTATAAAGAAAGAGCTGGAGATTTCTATCACAACAGGTATGTCGTAACAAATTCTTTGGGGGGCATAAGTGTTGCCTAGGACTAAAAACTTCATAAATTTAGAGCCTGTGACTGCCATCACTCTAGATCTACAGGAATATGGTAATGTAGGTGACTAAAACTTGCATATGATTTAGTCCTTCCACATCGGTGTACAGTTCACCATCAAAAACTATGCATTTGAATGCAATGGTCTGTGCACCAAATATCTCTGTTGATGGAAAGAGGAATGTGCAGATACTTTCAGAATGCTAGGCCTTCAGCATAAGAAAAAATAAGATTTAATCTGTTAAAGCTTATGCCATTTATTTCTACTGCAATGAGAAAATAGCCTTAAATCTTTAGTGCGAGCAAGAGCTGTGGTCACTTCACCTAAGAGGACTTTAGCCATGCAACAGTGAACAAAGCTGTTGTTGCATCTCTTTTTGTGAGATTTACACCATCAGAATGAGTTTGCTATTTTTTGTATCCTTGCATTTGTATCTGTGAATTAAGTAATATAGATAGACATTAAAATACATGACATAAAATACAAGTCTGAAGTATCACAGTGAAATGAAAGCTATCAAAACACAATGCAAGAGAACATGAGTCATGTAAGGCCTGAAGGGGAAGGAAAGGGAGATCTGTCTTTGTTGACTTTCGTTTACTCTAATGATCTGTCAATGTCCCAGGCATAATGAAAGGATCTGCTTTTGGCTGGCTCTGCATATAATGGTATTGCAGAGGCACTGCGAAGAGTTTCAAGACAAGGTAGGCAGAAACTGTGACAGTGATTTGTGAGTGTGCTACCACAGCACTCCAGTACAGACTGGTGTGATTACAGCAGGGTCACCTTTTCAGCTGTAAAATATTCCAAGTTTTATGTATAAGGAGAAGCATCTCAGATAAAGCAACATTCTGAGCTTTCTTAAAAAAAAAATTCTTCCCTTGCAGAGTGGAGAAAAATCCTGCCCATCCTGGAAAGATACCTGCAGCATTTGATCTCTCTCTTCAACCTTTCAAACATCATCTCCTTAAAACAACACAGAACACCTGCTGCGGCTAGTATCAAAAGGTAACATGCTTTCCTAAAAATACATGTTCTGGAGTCTGAGGTTTTGAAAGAAAAAAATTAATGAATGTGCAAACCCCCTCCATGCTGAGGAAAAGACAGAGGTTTTCCTAGCTTTGCTTTATGAAGGACTTCTTTCTGATACAACACATTAAACTTCGGTCCTGAAAGGTGATCTCTGCCTTTCCCTCTCATCCTCCCCAACTCACAGGCCTTTTTGAATTATATAAGCCCTGCGTTCAAAAATAATTTCCTTGGCTGACTTCTGAACCTCATCTGAAATGTGTTGGCAAAGAATGGAGAAAACACGCTCGTGAGAGGGCTTCATCAAAAATAAAGGTTGGTGTGAAGTCATGGAATGACAATTATTGGAAAAGGTTTGACTAGATATCCAGTTTTTAAGACGATTTTACTTACCATTCTGAATGATCTACACACTGAGAGAAATAATTTAATCCATCAGTGATGAATGGTGACTATCATTACTGAATTTGTCTGTAGCAGTTCACGGCAATCTCAGAAAGTGAAAGGCCTTGTAAGCAAAACAGGAGAGAGATGGAGTTCAGAGTGCTGAAGGTCAGTTTATAACAGCTTACTGCCTAGGAAAGTGAGAATATTCTTCCTGAGAAACCCAAAAGCAAGTAGTCATTCATTAATATAACTATTAAAGTTTAACAAGTCAGCCTAGCTATCCTGCTATGTGACAGTTCACAGCAACAGCCTGAAATATTTATTGTTTCCTTACCATTAATAATAAAATACTTGAGATCCTGTTTGTATTTCCCTTCTGTTAAACAAAGCATTCGTTTGTAGATTCAAATGGGCCACGTTTTCTGTCATGAGCTACTAGAGATATAATCTGTTTTTACATGGAGCAACTTATCCTAACGTCACAGCAAAAGGTATGTGGTTTGGATTTTCTTCTGGTTTCTTCAGTGAATGTTTCATATACCTTATTTCATAAACTCATTGCATTTTGTCTCATAAACTCGTCACTTTTTGTCTCATAATCCAAAAGGCAGCATCAGACAATAGCTGAAAAAAAAATGAAAGAAAGCTGGTTTTGCTCACTAAGGGATGTTCTTTGCAGAGCATACACCTGAGCAGGTACTGGCAAGGTGGGATCATGTTTCTAGAGAGCTCTGATGATTAGGTGCCAAAATAGAAATAGCCTAACTTACAGCGTCATGAAGATTTGCATCTTCCTTTAAGTGAGCAGTTAAGCCACAATATCACTTGATCTTTCTAGTAAAAGGTTTTAGCTCTCAGCTGTTACGTTGAAGAGGAAACCTCAGTTGGTGCCACAAGGAAAGAAAAGGTCCAATGTATGGGAACATCCCTCTCCTACCCTACCTGGTAGAGGAGGTAACAACATGAAATCTACCTCATCAGATGCAACATCCCCTTAGTGTGAGGCTATGGCACCATCTATGGGTGACATCGCTGTTCAAACCACTTGTCCCAATTTGCCCTTTGCTGCACGGCTTTGCAGTTCTTTCTGCACAGCAACTCTCCATCACCAGTCGCTTGCGCTGTCCACAACCACTCTGCTCTCCAGCACAGCTGGGCACGTTGTGCTGCCTTCCTCATGCTGCCTGAGAGGCGACCTCACCATGTCGTTTCCAGTTCTGCAGGACCCTGGCCGCGTTGGACATCTTTTGTGCCTAGCGGCTGTGACCAGCTGCCCACCTGCACTTCAGGTGTGCTGTGCGTCCCCTTAGCCCTCGCATGGAGCTGCTCAGGTCCTTCGGGCTGGAGTGCTGCATTTGGGAGACAAACCGGCCTCCTGGTGAAGCTCCCCAGGGCATTCAGGCGCAGTGCTGAAAGTCAAGCTCTTTTGAAGGGCTTTTTATCCGACTGAGGTGTCCGGTGGGGTGAGATGTCTCTCACACCAGGAGACCTGGGGAGAGGGACACATCACAGCTTAAGTGTCTTCTAGAGTTTGCTGCCGAAGCTGTCGCGGAAAGCAGGTAGATCCAGGGGGCACAGCTTTGTCAGCCTGTTATTTCCAGAGAAGAGCCGTCTCTTCGCTCCACACTCACCAGCGAGTCAAGATGACGGACGTGGGACACAGAAGGGACACAGACCTCGCTCAGACTCGCCGTAACACCGCGACAGCGCCTCGGTCTGCGCATGCGCGGCAGCGGCACCCGGCAAGATGGAGGAGGAGTGAGTGCGGGGAGTTGATGAGGCTGTATCCCCCGCCATCCGCGGGGAGTGTGCGGTCGTGGGGCTGGGGGGAGGCGGTGAGGGGTCCGAGTGCGGTGCTGCTTAATGTGACCGGCTTCTGCTCCGCAGGCCAAAGCGGCGGATCCCGCTGGTGCCGGAGAACTTGCTGAAGAAGAGGAAGGCCTACCAGGCCATCAAGGCCACTCAGGCCAAGCAGGCGCTTCTCGAAAAGCGGAAGGTAGGGACTGGCCGCGGCGAGGTCCTCGGTGCGTGGAGGAGTTGGCATTGTCCATCTGTGTGCGGAGTTTGGCCGGCTGGGAGAGCCTGGCCATGAGGTGATGAACCCTGTGCAGTGTTGCCGCGGCCTTGTGTTTCGGGAGAGGGAAGAGTAATTCACTACTGTCGTACAGATGATGAGCGTGAGCGGCTTCTCAGCGAGGAGGGCGCCGGAGTTAAGGAGGGAGGCAGCCGGTGCAGAGACTGTGTTGGTAGTGATGATCCTCACGGTGATCTCTGAGGGGAAGCTTGAGTTCAGAACGTCTTCCCCATCTGTCCAGAGCTCTGCAACAAGAACAAAATTCGGCTTGTTGTACTCAAACACAAAGTTACCCAAGTTTCTCACAGATCAGTGACTGTCGAGGTGCTTGTGTGTAAGATGTAGTGCTGCTGAGTTTTGGTGCCACCGTGGGTGTTCCTGTCTCTGAAAAGTTTACCTTTGCAGTTTGGTTTCCTGAGAGTGTGTTTGGAGTTAGCTGTCTGTAGATAAATCAGATGGAGCATAGAGAGGTAAACGTGTAGCCTTTTTCGGCATGTAGCATGGCACACGTTGTTGGTACAGAGATACTGTTTGCGGTGTTGAGCTCCCAGGCTGGCAGAACGCAGCAAACGTGTTCTGTTCAGCCTGTGAGACCTGGTCTGCGGTATTTCAGATAGTACAGTAAGTTCCCGCCTTGGAAGTAGATTAAAGCTCTCCCAGTGAGTCTTTTCCTGTGGAATTGATGGGATTATGTGCAAAACGTATGCCATTTTTGTTAAATGTTCTGGTTTTAAATATGTTACTGACTTGCTGTATTTCCAGAGTGGAAATGGAAACATAAGCAATAATGCTAAATAGTCACCTCTTCAGAAAATTACCTTAGAGATATTGATCAAGTCTGCCTGCTTAAAAAAATTCATGCCATTTCATGAGTGATTTACAAGGTGAAATAGAACAGGAGACAGCTACCATTTGATTCTTTGTTTTAAAATGGCCTAATAATTCAGCCAGTAGAGTATCTAAAATGTTACTGGATAGATGTCATGTACATTCATCTCCTATTCATATGAGAAAGCACTGTGGTGTAGGTGGGTGTACTTGTTCTTGAGCCAAGGACAGGAATTTAAACATCCTTCTAACTGAAAAACAATTGTACATTTCCCTATAATTCTGAAGATTTTTTTTTCCAAGTGAGATGGATGTTCTGTGTTTAAGTTAGTAGTACTTAATAGCTATTTGAACACTTGGGTATTCTGTTGCATGTGTGCCTTTAAAGAAAAAGACTCTAAACCCAGGTACTTTCTGTTGAATTGTAATTTTGGGCCACGCTGGAGTATTGATGAAGCATCTATCTTACCCGGATACAGATGTTGTTTCTGGCTTTCCCAGTGTTTGGCTCAGCTGCGTATGTAGTTGTGAAGTTCTGTCCATGGCTGCAAGTGGTTACATGTGCCTAGAGGTGTCTTGGGTCTTGCTCTGTTTTTCCTAATTTATTATTTTCCTGAGGAAAACCTCTATGTTCATGAATTCTGACTAGCTGCTTGTTCCTCAGTTGTCTTCTTTAGGCTTAGGTTATCACATATACTTTCTTGTAACTACTGCGAAAACTAAGTCTGCATCAAGGTCTGAATTTCACTTGGCTTTTAACATGCAAACCTCTATGGCTGTTGTGTTGGGAAGGGGGATAATTTCTTGTGCTTTTCTTTTTAGCTCCAGAGGGGGAAACAAATTCAGTTCAAACGCCTGGAGGCTTTTGTTCGAGATTCATGGCGGAAGCACCGAGATGTCACCCGGCTGAGGCGCATGGAGCAGAGGCCTGGGCAGGCAGTTCTACCTCAGGAGCACAAACTAGCCTTTGCTGTGCGGATTGTAGAGTAAGAAGCTTCTGTTACTCCTTACCTTTATTATTCTTAACCATTTGTAGCTGTCATGTCATTTCTAACCAAAGGAAGGTCTCTTTGCAGGTAGTCTGAGAGCTTTTGTTCCTGTATTAGAGCAACATGGTTACTAATAGTAATACTTTTTTCACTCAGCATTAAGGGAGTGAGTAAGAGGGTCAGAAGAGTGATTGACTTGCTGCGGCTGAAGAAAAATTACACTGGAGTATTTATTAAACTGACTCCATTATCACTGAAGATGCTGCAGGTTGTGGAACCTTACGTGGCATGGGGGTAAGTACCAGTCCTGTGACTTGGTAGCAGTTTGCATGTCAGTATCAGAGCTTTTTGATGGTCCGTTTGGTATCACAAACCTAGAGCTGGCTTTTCCAGTAATGGTCAAAACTTTGTCAACTTTATTATCTGAAACTTGTTATTATCCTTTTTCTCATTGTTCTAAACCTGACTTGGTTAGTTTCTCACCTCTGTGCAAACAAGTGGGATGGGACTTCCCACTCTATGTTATGTCTCTATATTACATAATCTGATTCTTGTTTTTGCACAGACACCCTAACCTGAAATCTGTACGAGAGCTCATCCTGAAACGGGGCCAAACCAGGATTAAGAGAAAGAAGATACCTCTGACAGACAATAAGCTGATAGAGGAACATTTAGGTGAGCAGGAAGTTGAGAAAATTAATCAAGGAAAGAAGTGGATGTTGAAAATTTGTAACCTGACCTAAAAGGGAGTGGAAGGATTAAAAATTTGCAGGCCGTTTATATGGAGGACTGGCAGTTCTGGAATAGCTTGAGGAAATGCAGTACAGTTGAACATCTCATGGTGTTTAATGGGGGGATTTTTGTTGTTTTGTTGGAGATGATTAATTATTTTCTGTTCTGCAGGGGCCTGTGGTATTATTTGCCTGGAAGATCTTATTCATGAAATCTGCTCAGCTGGGAAGAACTTCAGGAGAGTCTCAAACTTTCTATGTCCATTCCACCTGTCAGTGGCTCGCCATGCTTCACGTAACAAAGTGGGTTTCCTCAAGGAAATGGGCAAGCCTGGCTTCAGAGGTGAAGCCATCAACCAGATCATCCGGCAGCTGAACTAGTCACGTGAGGAACTCCTTCCTATAAGTTCTAAACCCTATCCTTTACCTGGTTTCCTAAGAGTAGCTCTACTGCCATCTGAGATGAGGGGAGCTCCTTTGCTTTTGATTCTTTATAGAATATCCTCAAGGTAGGGGAAGCTAACAAAGGGTCTTGCTCCAATCAGGGATCAGCAAATCCTGTTTGACCTCCATAAAGACCTGACTGCTGGGAGATTGCAGTAATGTGACTACTTTCTTTGCTATTCTGCAGAGTCTTCATGAAAACTTCAAGATTTACAGCCTGTACCTTTTTCAGTTGCATTTTCCATGGACATAATTGCTATGCAAGGAAATATTAGATTTTGATGCCTTTACTAAAAAAAAAAAACCACAGATGATGATGATGGAGACAGACTTGGAGCTGGTCCTTCTTAAGTAAGAGAAATTGCATTTGGTACAAGAAAGAACTTCCTGGCTTGTCTGACTTACGTATCCTGAAAACCAAGATTTTAAAAATGTTTTTTCTTTTATACTCGTTCCCGTTGGCTCTGTGGCAGTCAGCTCCTCATCTTGCATTTGCTGTAAAGCAGTAGTGGTCAGTTCCTGATTTAAATTTGTCACAGTTGACACACACTCATTGATTTGATCCAGTCCTCCTGTGGAGTGATTGAAGTTGCACACCTCCATGTAGGTGTAAAAGGGTGTGCAGTCACCTGTTCAGGGCTGTTGTTGAGAGTCAGAAGGCACTAGGTATTCCTCTCCTAGTGCAAGCCCAAGTAATGAAAAATGTAGTTTTAAGTACCTAGATTGTATTTATTTTAAAAAGCCTTGACTTTTGCTACTGATTTACAAAACAGCAGCCTGAAGATAAGTTTTCCTGGTAGGAAACCCAAGAAACTAATAAATGGTGGAATCTATGTAATCAGTGTTTTTAAAATAAATGTTTCTGATTATTCTGTTGTAACAGGAAGAGTTGTACATAACTTTGAAAGAGGGGGAAGAGTTAAATATGCTGAAGCAAATTTGGGGAATGAAATGGAAAAATAAGAGCCTGCAAGTTCTATTCATAGAATGGTTTAGGTTGGAAGGAACCTCTAAGATCATCCAGTTCCAACCCCCCACCGTAGACAGGGACACCTCCCACTAGAAGAGGTAGCTCAAGGTCTTATCCAGCCTGGCCTTGAACACCTCCAGGGAGGGAGCAGCCACAACCTCCCTGGGCAACCTGTGCCAGTGTCTCACCACCTTCACTGTAAAGAACTTCTTCCTAACATCTAGTTTACATCTCCCCTCTGTCAGTTTAAACCCATTACCCCTCATCCTGTCCTTACAAGGCCTTGTAAATAGTCCCTCCTCAGCCTTCCTGTAGGCCCCCTTCAGATACTGGAGGGCCACTGTAAGGTCTCCTCTAAGCCTTCTCCATGATGAAGAGCCCCAACTCTTCATAGCCTGTCCTCACAGGAGTGGTGCTGCAGCCCTCTGAAAATCTTCGTGGTCCTCCTCTGGACTCCCTGTAACACTTCCATATCTTTCTTGTGTTGGGAGCTCCAGGATTTCACACAGTACTCCAGGTGGGGTCTAATGAGTGCAGAGTAAAGGGGGAGAATCAACTCCCTTGTCCTGCTGGCCACACTTCTCTTGATGCAGCCCAGGACACAGCTGACTGGCTGGGCTGTACATGCACACTGCCAGCTCACGTTGAGCTTTTCATCAACCCAGACCCCCAGGTCCTTTTTCTCGGGGCTGCTCTCCAGACATTGGCCACCCTGCCTGTATCTGCTTGGGATTGCGCTGACCCAGGACCTTGCACTTGGCCTTGTTGCATTTCATGAAGTTGGCCTGGGCCTATCTCTCCAGCCTGTCCAGGTCCCTCTGGATAGCATCCTTGTCCTCTAGCAAGTCCACTGTGCCGCACAGCTTAGTGTCATTTGCAAACTTGCTGAGGGTGCACTTGATTCTTCTGTCTGTCACTGGCAAAGATGTTAAACAGCACTGGTCCCAGCACTGACCCCTGAGGAATGCCACTTGTCACTGGTCTTCCAGGTGGACATTGTGCCATTGATCACCACTATCTGCATGCCACCATCCAGCCAATTCCTTATCCAGCAGTGCTCCACCCATCAAATCTGTGTTTTTCCAGTTGGGTGACCAGGATGTCTGTGGGACAGTCAAATGCCTTACTCAGGTCCAGGTAGATGACATCAGTTACCTGTCCCTTGTCCACTATTGCTGTGACTTCATCATAAAAAGCCACTCATTGTCAGGCATGATTTGCCCTTGGTGAAGTCATGCTGGTTACCACCATTCACCTCTGCTTTGTTCTCCATTTGCCTTAGCAGAGCCTTCAGGAGGATCTGCCCCATGATCTTGCCAGGCACAGAGGTGAGACGGGCTGGTCATCCTTTTTTCCCTTCCTGAAGATGGGCAGTTTGCCCTTCTCCAGTCAGCAGAAACTTCACCAGTTTGCCATGACCTTTCAAATATGCATACAGTGCTTCAGTACAAAAATGTGTGAAGAACACACAGGAGTCCTCTTAGTTAGCAAGAAGGCTCTGCTTGCTTGTTAGGTCACTGTGCCTATACTGCTATTTGAAGACTTAAGTAGGGCAAGAATCCATTAACGGATTTCAGATTGACTCCAGCACGTTTTGAAACTTAGCTGAAATTGGTTAGTGCTGTCTACAACTACCTGAAAGGAGGTTGTAGCCAGGTAGGGGTTGGTCTCTTCTCCCAGGCACCCTGTGACAGAACAAAAGGACACTGTCTCAAGCTATGCCAGGGCAGGTTTTGGCTGGACACAAATTCTTCATGGAAAGAGTGATTGCCCATTGGAATGGGCTGCCTGGGGCAGTGGTAAGTTGGACTCAGTCCTAGAGGTCTTTTCCAACCTGGTTAATTCTGTGAAAGGGTTTGAGTAACAAGGAAGTCGGATGCCTTTGGGGTATTAGTTCATGACAGTTATGAACTAAGATACAGCATTTATAAAACCATCTAAACTGAAGTACTGCAGACAGAATTAAAGAGCACTATACAACTTCTAAGCTTTATTATGTAAAAACAAGACTACAAACATAGAAAATGCTTTACAGACATTATAAACATACACAGACTGAGATCACCACCACCACCCCAGAAGCAGAGTCCAGCACTCAATGTACAAGGCTTCATATATATATAAAATTTTCCTGATAAACAGCTGCTTTCATTGTAGAGGTACACATAACCTCAGAATTGTTCTGTTCATTTATCTTTGGGCTTGATCCTGACAGTGGATGAACGCAGACTTCAAACTTGAAGAACTGGCACATCGGAAGTGAGGGGTTTTGTTTTTTTAGTGCCAGAGAGAACTAAAACCTAACAGAATGCAGTTTCTAGTAATCTGAAAATTACTGAATTACAGAATCTGAAGACAGTTCTAGCAATTAACCCTAGATTCAGGCAGTTTTTTCTAGTCAGTGTGATAGTTTAACACACCATTAGTTCAGCTGGTTAAGAATGGAAGTACTGTTAAAATACCTCATTTAGAACTGTTTAAAATCAATGCCAGCATAGCCTAGTGTTGAATCACGTCATCATAAACAGGTTGTGTTTTTTTGCTATATCATACTTCAGCCAGAGCAACAGTAATGATGTGGTCAGGGCACAGCAGCACTATAAACAGAAACTATACAAGAAGACAGGTATATACAATCCCCCCCCTGCAGTGTCTCATGGGAAGGAATCCTTTTTGTAAGCCACCATGCTGTTTACTTTGTGGATTGTGGTAGTGAAGGAACGAAGACGAACCTCTTCTGAATTGGCTATAAATTGTGGTCCTGACTCTTCCCACTTTTCTGGCACTGCCAAATCTTTATCTGTGTATATCAGCAAGTCAAAGGCACCTGTAAAGCAAGTGGGAACAAATGAAAGAAGATGACTTCTTCTAGAACAGCGGTCCTCAAACTACGGCCTGCAGGCCAGATATGGCCCCCCAGGGTCCTCAGTCCGGCCCGCAGGTATTTACAGAGCACACACCACCCCGCCCCGTCGGCGGTTGGGGAGGAAACCAAACAGCCACTTCCTGCCGCTTCATCTGCTCGCCGGCCTTCGCAGCCCCCAAGCATCCACCGGGACTGGGCTGGAACCAGACTATAGTCCGGCCCCCGACGTTACTGGGCTGGAACCAAACTATAGTCCGGCCCCCTGTTTAAGAAGTTTGAGGACCCCTGTTTTACAGCTTGAAATGTGTACTAATTAATTACACCAATAAGCATGACATAAAAAGAAACAGTCAAAACACGAAAATTCCTGTTTATGTTCACATGCAGCCATTTAGCCATCTCTGTTTTGTCATGAGTGTGATGGGAATTCTTTTTTTGAATGTGTTAAAATGCTGTGGAGCAGAGTTCTACAAGATCAGTGGTTACTTAAACCTGTCCATGGTTAGTCACAAAAATTATTGTTTATAAAAATTGCCATCCATCACAGTACACGAGAGTTCAAGTTAGCTTAGCCACGCTGCATTGTATCTATTTAACAAAATTGATATAGAATAGATACATATAATCCCCCCAAAACCACACAACAAAAAATGTCAAGCATTTTGTGGAAAAAATACCACTTTAAAGGAAGTTGCTCCACATTAATTAATGAGATGCAAGATACACTATAGGATAATTCTTACATGTATTTGATCCAACATGTTTTCCATACCTTACACGGCTGCAAGAGACAGGACTTCAGTGTAACAAAGTGCTGTCTCAAATGTGATGGTATATGATGTGTAACAATTAAAAAGCAACAGGAAATTAGCAGAAAGAATTTTCTAAAATAGAAAAGAGAAGGATTCAATTTCTTTAATGAAGTTAGAAATACTCACAGGCAGTTTCCAACAGTGGAAGAAAAGTTACTGTGGCAGTTATTTGTCTTATGACAGATCGAATTTCATCCTGAATAATTTTCTGAGATTTTTCTCGTGGTGCACTGGAAAAAGAAGAGAACTGTTAAGTAAGAAAGCTTCTATTAAGACTTTTCTTTAATGCAGTTCTATTAGGCATTGTTGGTCTGTTTGCTATAGAGTTTTTCATAGTAGTGCCACTCTTTTAAGCCCTAGGCAGACTGGATTAGAAAATTTAAGTGATAGTTGGTTTCACTTTATTAGCAAAGCTTCACAGAATGTTTAAGAAACGTTACTTAATCTGAAATGGATGAGAACATTTGGCACAACAGGAAAGCACTAAGTTCTTCAAGATGTACCCTATACAGGGTTTTATATACTTTGTTGAAGATTAAAAATCAAGTTTTGAGCTGATGCTTTAAAAACAATGTCAGCACCTGAGGATTATGCGTGCTTCAGTCATGCTTCAAACCACGACTGGTTTACAGACCAAAAGAAGGAACAACAGTAAGAAAGCAGCAGCAGTAAGTTTAGTAGTGCTGAAGGAACACCTTCCAAGTTCACACCAAGGAAAGGCTGTCTCAGCCACTCAGGAAACAGAACAGTGTTCATGCTTCCGGCGTTTATCGTGCCTGCACACCTTGTACACGAAAGAGCAGACAGAGAGGAACATTGCTACTCACCTCTCGTCCTTTGCGGTTTTATCACACTCTATGTCAAACTGCCACCGCTCCAGAACCTCATTGTTTTCAATACTCGAAATGACCACCACCAAGCGCTGCACAATGCACTTGTAAAGCCACTCTGAAAGAAGCCACAGCAGTTAGTTGCAGTACGAGAAAGAAGCAGCACCAGATACATACCAAGGGGAGAAGAGCAGCCTCCCGCCAGCGGCAGTACCCTGGCAGTTTGGAGAAGCCCCCTCAGCTCCCCAGGCCCGGCCCCACCACCTTTCATCTGCTCCACCACGTTGTTGAGGTAGTTCTTCAGCTCGGGGTCGGTGGTGACGAGGAGGGTTAGCCCGTACTTCTGGACGCGGGTGAAGGTCTCTGGGGGGTAGATTCCCCGCTGGTAGAGGATGCTGTTGATTCCATAGGCTGCGAGACGCGCGAGGGGAGAAGGATGCGCTTGTGAGGCGGCCATGTCGCCTCACCGGCGGCCTACCAGCTGCCCTCCCGTTCATCTGTCCTCCTCCCTTCTTCCCACCTCCAGTCCACCCCGGTTGCCGATCGCCCTCTCATTGCCTTACAGAAGAACTCGGCGACGATCTCGGCGCTGCCGCGCAAGGTAATGCCTTGCTGCTCCCGGCTGCCCTGCCTGGCCATGGAGGCTACGCGCCCACCGCTTCCCCGCCGCCCGCTTCAAATTGAGCCACGCCCCTTCCTGCCTGCTCCGTGCGCCCGCGCCCGCGCGCCAGCCCCTCGCGTGCGCCGGCTGTTGGAGGGCAGCGCGTGCCGGGGGTCGTTAGAGGGAGGGGCGCGAGACGGGGCGGTGGCCTCAGCGTCTGAGGGGATGGCGGAGAGGTGGAGGCAATGGCCTGCTCCGCCCCGCTCCCTCCCGCTCCCTCCCGCTCCCTCCCGCTCCCTCCCGCTCCCTCCCGCACCCTCCCGCACCCTCCGTGCCTTCTCGTGGATGTGGCCGATGGAAGCGACTGTTGGGTAAGCGTTTGGCAGCTGCCCGTTAGAAAGAAAGGGGCTTGACGCGTTAAGCTTCCTCACCATCTCTCAGCGTCGCTGCGCTGGGAAGAGCCGTCCCGTGGCGAGGCTGAGTGAAGCATAGAGATCACCAGGGAAATGCTGTTGGCGTTTCAGTTTCAAAAGGGTTTATTTATATTCGTCCCTGTGAAGGAATTTGTGAATTTAAAATTATATTTTCTAGATACGAGTGACAATGAGCAAGTACCTCATTTCTGGGTAATTTCTGGTAGAGTTGTACCTTTCTAAACCGGCCTATCCTGCAAGCACTGAGGGAGAACCTGGGAAAACAGGATGAAACAGACGTTTTTATCTTAAATCCGTAGGATTATGAGTAGCACCAAAAAAAGGGATTAGGAGGCAGGCAGAACCTGGGAAAAGCTAAGTTAAACAGATGCTTTCTTGAATCCATGCGCTAATGGGTAACAAAAAAAGACAGGGAGCCCATAAGCTCACCCCTCTGGCTGTAAGCACTCCTGCTGCCAACGCTGCCGCAGTGAAGGGCGAACGCTGTTTCCTCAGAGTGAATACTTCAATACTGTTAATACAATGAAGACCACAGCTAGCAGTGATTAGCAAACGGGTGAAACTGGCATAGGTTAACAGGAAAGAGACCAAATGAAACAGCAAATAAGTGTTAAGTGTTGCTATCTTTAAGTGGTATCACGAGGAAAAGAAGCTGTAGTCTACTGAGATAGGAGCCCGGTGGCCAGCTAGTCAGCCAATAACAGCAATCAATACACGTAAATGCAAAGTGGAAAATTAATGGATTTGCTGGGCAAATAAACCTCCTCCCTGAATATTATTATACTGAAGTAGCTGGAATGAATAGATGTTACCATCTAAGACAAACCTTTTAGATGACCGTATTGACCGTGGAAAGAACTTACCTTAAAATGAAGTTAGGGAGTTGATTCAAAGATCTCCGTAGGTCCCTTCCAACCGCTGTCATCCTGTGATGTTGCAAAGTGATGTTCAAAGCAGAAGTATTTAAATCTGGGATAAAAACTGTACAGTCATTACACAGTGCAGTAGGACAGCTGCTAAAAGAGTGATGTGACCGTTATTTTGTTATAATAAAAGACTTCCTACTGGTTCCAATTTTTGATCTGAGAGGGAGCACAGTTTATTTCAGGGTTCATACTGCTGTGATTAAAACATGCAGTCCAGTCCTGAAATCATGTGAAGTTCTGAAAGGGCCTGAATGATTTCACCATTAACCTAGAAAACTTTAATGTTATACATTAATCTTCTGAATAAAATGTTTTCTGAGTAAGAGTGGTGTATTTCAAAGCCTATGATAATGGAAGCATTTTTCATCTGAAGCCCAGCTTTTAGAATCTGGATAGCTGTGCGTATCAGCTGTTTTGCTTCAGACCTTTCATACTATCCTGCTCTTTCATCTATACCGAAATGGTCTCAACCATTTGGTATATTTTTTTTGTGCATTTGCCTTTTTTCCCCCACTGAGAAAAGCTGGGGAGCTGCTCGTTTTTGTGATAAGTACAAAGGCCTTGAAGCCCTCATGTGTGAGTCCAGGCAAAGAAAAGTTGAGCTTATAATTAATATTTACACATTTCTCCTCCAGCTGTTTTAAATGGAAGAACAAATCCAAATTTGTTTACCAAATTCCTTTCACTGTGCTTTAATATAGACGTCTTGAAGGTCTGTTGTTGATATGACACAGCAGATAGGCTCTGTCAACAGCAGAGAGCATTGTCTTCGTGTCTTCCAAGATTCTTTCAGGAGGCATTGAGAGGAGGTGATCTGCAGGACCTCTTTTAAGATCCTAAGCTTCCTTCAGTGAACCTGATACATGGTATTTCACAGAATCACAAAATGTTTTGGGTTGGAAGGCACCTTTAAAATTCATCTAGTCCAACTCTCCTGCAATAAGTAGGGACACCTACAACTAGAGCAGGTTGCTCAGAGCCCCAAAACAACCTGCTCTGGAATGATTCTACAGATTTCACACCATCCTGGATCGTTTCCCTATACCTAGTTCTGTATTGCAGTTAACACTGTTTTCTGACGTGATATGCCCTTCCCTCTAAAACAAAAACAAGCAAACAAAAACAAGCAAACAAAAACCCAAAAACTTTTGCATTTTTTAATTTGATTTTTTTCTTTTCTCTCTATGATGTGTCCTTACATTTCTTTATATTTCTTATATATGCTGCAGTGTAATCTGATAGTCAAAACTGCGTATTGTCAGTCATTGTTTATTTCTTTTGTAGTATAGAGCTCTGAATATTTTTTCTCTGTCTTTAAACACATTGTTTTTTCTGTGACTAATACATTAGTTTTGAAAAGTTCAGCCTTCTAAGTCTGTGAAGCCTTCCCTTTCATTAAGCTCTGCATTTCTTCTATTAGAATATTCTTAATTTTCACCTCTCTTTCTCTTCTCATGTCAAGATGTTCCTGTCCTTTCCCCAGCAATAATTTCCTTGCTTAAAGGTTTATCTATTTGACAATGTGAGTTTGCTGCATTTCCCTTTGCATTGGATTTTCTCACCTTTGTTTCCCTGTTACAAATCCGAAGCTCCACCATACTTGTCTTCATTTGCTTCAGTTCATTTATGTTCGTGTCACTCAGGTTCTCTGCCAGGTCAACCCAATATCCCTTGGAATTGTTTTCTGTCATGTAACTCATCTACAGTCACCATATGAGCATAGCCTAGTCAAGCATGATGGGGACATATGTACATGAGTCCTTTCATCATATTGCTGCGCGGGCATGCTCCATGTGATGATTACACCTACAGTTTAGGGCACATGGCAGGAGGAGGGCTGTGGGGCTTTTACAAGGGAGAACAGCAGGAAGACTGCTGTGGTTAGTGGATGATTTGTATAGCTGACAGCCTGCTTCCTGACCAACTCTGAGGGACTCTGGACTCAAGATGACAAGTTGAGTTATATGTTCTGGCATACCAGGAGCTGGCTATCCTTGCTTTAATTATCTCATGCTAAAACCTTAATTTTCATAAGGAATGTGAAATCCCAGTTGTATTCAATTTAAGTCCCCTAACGATTCTTTAGTCATTGCTGTTTCTCAATTATGGCTTCATGTAATGACGGAATGTTTTTGATTCTTTTTTTGTGGAAGGAAATGTCCCCTGTTTAGCTTGGCTTTTCTGCAGCGTTTAATGATTGCTTCCTGACGGCAATTGTCAGTGAACCTGGGACAATCCAAATCACTGATATGCCATCACTTTTTTTAAAAGAAAACAACCCAGGTCATATTCCCAGAGTCATTCAGCAGGTGAGAAGACACAGCCTGCTTGTGCAGTTCTTTCTCCATTTTCTTTTTACCCTCAGGGTGATGTGAACAGGTCTCAGCATAGCAAAACAGACTATAAAATGAAAGTTCTGTTTGCTACAAAAGCCCATTTCACATTAATAAATTGTCACATTAAGCCTCAATAAAACCAGTTTTTCCTGTGGGAGAAAGGAAATCTTACCTTGGCCAACACAGCCTTAATATCTGCCTTTTCTGGTAGATCTCAAGCTCTTTTGAGTCATTTATTCCCATGCTGTAGGAGGAGATTCTGCCCTTATAAGCCCATATTAACTCTTTTGCTGAGAGTTTTGCTTTTGCTATTTTCACTGAATCACAGAATTACAGAAGGTTATGGGCTGGAAAGGACCTCAACAGAGCTTATAGTCCAACCATGCTACCAGAGCAGGATCACCTATAGCAGATCACACTGGAATGCATCCAGGCAGGTCTTGAATATCTCCAGAGTGTGACTCCACAATCACCTTGAGCAGTCTGTTCCAGTGTTCTGTCACCCTCACAGTGAAAAAATTCCTCCTCACGTTTACATGGAAATTCCTATGCCTCGGCTTCCACCCATTGCCCCATTTCCTGTCATTGGGCATCACCAAGAAGAGCCTCGCTCCATTCTCTTGGCACTTGCCCTTTACATATTTATAAACATAAACGAGGTTTCTGCACATTGCTTTGATTGTCCTTAGGGTTTTACAATGCTGCCCCTCTCCAGAGTTGCCAGCACTAAGAATTCCTGGCAGATGTTGATGTCATTCTTTCTCTACAGGTTAGACATGCTGATTCCTCCTTCCTCAGCCCAGCTCGTGCTATTTGTAGGTCAGATGCTGAGTGAGGCAGGTCTCATTTGGCTGAGCTGCCAAGATTTGTGGTGAAACTGTTACTTATTATCTGTCAGTTGTGTAGTCTCTGTGCTGTACAGGAGTGTGACATTTGGGTGGGTCTCAGGAAAAGCTTTCCCTGCACGTAGGGTGGGCTACCAGCACTGTCAAGAACCATCACTATTCCTTTATGGAAGAGTTGGTTGCTTTTTTTTAAATCTTCTAAATCTTTAAATAACTTTCCTATCTTTAAATTGTTTGGCTGTGTGTGAGCTTCTTTACTGCCTTCCATCCTGTCTCCACAGCTCTCATCCAGGATTCCTTTGAGATTTTATTTTTGTCAGGAATGACTGTAAAATACTACACTTTTTGACAGGTTGCTTTTTGAGGGTGTCTTTGTGTTGTTGTTAGTCAAGTATGCTTTCAGCAGACTTTGTAGCATTACAGTTTGCAGGATAAGTGCAGGTACCTTGCATCAGCTGTCAAAATACATATAATATTGCTTTTCAAGTTAGCTAATGCTATTTTTAAAAACAAACCACAGACTATTATGACAAATGGCAATACTCTACTTTTTCATTAACAGCAATGAGAGTGATGCAGCTGGGTAAGATTGTTCTGAATTTCAAGTATTCATTATGAGAAATTGGTTTTAAAATCACAGAATTATAGAATCATGTCATTTGGAAAACACATGACCCAACACGACTACGGCCATTAAACCACATTCTGAAGTGCCATGTCTGTGCATTTTTTAACACCTGTAGGGTATGGTGACCCCACCACCTCCCTCAGCAGGTTGTTCCAATGCCCGACTAGACTCTCCATGAATATTTTTTCCTAAAATTCAACCTAAAGCTCCCTTGGTACAACTTCCCCCCTCCCCGAAGTCCTAGTATTATCTAAGGGATATGTACTGATATTTTTGATGGTTTTACCCCTAAACTACCGGGAGATGGCACCAGGCACATATATTTTATCTGCACCCTTTCTATTTAATCTTAAAACTCCAGTCAGTTCATGTTTCTATTAATATTTTAGACAAGTTTTAGATGCATTTGCTAGTTTAAAAACATTACTTCAGAATGAAGGAAATATTTGATGTCCAGTTTTGATGTTTGCCTTTATTGCTATTGCACTAAAGGAAGTTTAACTCATGAACAATGATTTTAAAGTGTTTCAAGACAAGACAGGAATCCCTCTTCAGAATCAGAGCAGAACTTGAATGAGCTTTCTGTGTTTTGAAAACTCCGTAGTATGTGATGATGTCATGTTACAGTGGTAACAAAATCCACTGGATTCTGCTCTTTGTGATTGAATCCCTTTGCTACTTAATCCCCAATCTGCAGACTGATAATTTGAAAGAAGAATATTAATCCAATTCATGTTAACTCTATCACATGTAAAGTTTCCTTATAAAAAAATAATGTAAAACTAAAGAGTTCTCAGGAAATTTGGACTTATTAACCCAGTATACCTGAGTTTAGCTTTAAATTCAGAATAGGTCTTCTAAACAACACTAGAACAGATTTATCAGTGAAGATGTTGTAGACTGTCACAGTGGGTCATCACGTACTGAGTAGATACACCTTAGTAGTACCATTTGATAAGGATGCCGTTGTGCAATTACAACATTAGATGACAACTGAAGCGGAAACAATAATTCATTCACTTAATCTTGTAAATGAGAGTGTTTATATATATTTTTTTCTACAGTTAGTTCTCCAGGCAAGTTGGGTGCCCTGCTGTCAGAATGATAGTGGTTAGTGAACAAAGGCACATGAACTAGTCTAATTCTTTCTCCTAAGTACTGGACATCTTAAGAAAATGGTAAAGGATGACTTTCTCAGTAAGATAGTTATTCCTGTGTGGAAGGAGGAATTCTTCAAAGAACATAGTTTATTTCAAGAACAGTATCTTTTTCACGTAGTGTGAGAAATGTATGCATGCCTTTCTTTCTAAAAGTGAAAGAACAGAATGTGTCATGATTGTGAGGTGAACTAAAATACTTGATAAAACAGCCAGGCCACAGGTGGTGGGACTAAACCCTGAGCAGTTCTACTTCACGTCACTACCTGCACATCTCACTGCACATTGCAGCTTTGAGAATCTAAACTTACAGCATGGAGACAAATGCCTGACTTGTAAATTTTCTGTGATGCCTTCATTAGAATGGGCCTGCTCTGTTGGTTAATACCACAGGAAACATGAGCAGCCTAGGAGTGACATAGATTGTTGAAAATACTTTTATCTGAAAATCAGAGCAATATTTCTTTGCTAACAAATGAATCACCGAAGATGTCTTTGCACAAGAACAGCATTGAGCTAGATACGGGTGCTGTAAGGTACAACCCAAAGCTTATACAATTTCATTTTAAGTGTAGAGAAACTCCTCTTTCTCAATTAATCACATGTATCACATGAAATATGTAATGCTGTACTTGTTAGTTATTTTTTAATGACAGTCATCAAGTAATAAATGCTTTCTTAGAGTTTAGTCATTGATTTATTCTCAGTCTGGCAGCCACTTAAGAAACCAGGGAAGACTATTTTTGATTCTCTTTTCACTTAAAAAACAAAATCACTTAATGGCTGTCATGAATGGCCTGCATAGGCCAAAATAGGCTTATACATGTACTGGTAGAATCAGAAGCCTTAGCGACTAAGAAGACACCAACAGAAATCCCTGCAAGTGTTTTTGGTACTGTCTGAATCTGTAGCTGGCCCCAAAAGTCGGGAAATAATATTTTGTGAGTAAATACTCAAAACCTCTGTAGCAAACTGTAATTGAATCTAATTGAATCCTAGCCTTCTGCCGTAAGTAGAAAGGAGCTCCTTGAGTCCATCTAGTGGACAAGTGGTATAGTTAACCACAAGCAGTATATTGACCACAAGAATCTTCTCTTCCAGTTCAATTAATGTTTATATTTTTGCTAGTTATTTCTTAAACGTTCTAGATTCTATGTTATCATTTGTATAATGTTTCCATGACTGATACAAGAGAACCTAATTATTATTAAAAATTAGTGGTCAGGGTTGCAAGAGTTCTGAATATCAAAATTAATAAACAATATTAATTTTGAAAAAATACCATCTTGCATTAATTAATTACCCCTCCATTACAAGGGCAGAAACTGACACTGCTTGCAAAGGAGATGGGAAAACAAGTGAAGAAAGGATTTGTTAGTACAATTTGAATAAAATAGTATTATTTTCCACGTCAAAGATCCCAGAAGGCCATGCTATACTTGTTGTGTTAGCACTAGCAAAAATTTCAGTAGAACAGTAGAGGAGTGGAACAATATTTGAAAGTTCGCAATAGTTATCTGCATGTCCTGCACAATGGATGACCTCATCCAAACCTCACGATTTGACACTGCTAGGAGTATAAAAATGGAAACCAGATGGCTTGGTAATGTGAGTAGCAGTTCGATGCTAATTGTATTTCACAGTCCTGCTCCCTTGAAATCTGATTTGAGTGAAAACATGGCATTGTTGATCAAGGTACACAATGCCATGGCTGTAATCTGACAGTGGACAGGTAAACGAAGAATAGATATTTACTCTAAGGTTCAGGTTGGTCTTGCTACTGAGGAAATTCAGTTGAACTAAAGCAAAGTTGTAGTTTGCATTAGCTGAATGCTTTGCACATTCTTTGTTCTGATAACGTTCTTTAAGTCTTTAAAGACCACCCAGTTACATTGAGGGGTGCCATCATTGCTTTGCTGTGCTCTTTGCTTAAGTTTCATATTTGCCCAGAGTTTCTTTTTTTAGTTACAAGCTCTCTTCAAGGACTGTGCAGTGCAACTCTGCAATTTCTTGACAGCCAGATGATACTCTCCCTTGTGGCTACTGCTATGCTCGCTGCCATCTTTTTGTTTTAGAGAGATGACAATGATGATGCCCACATTCACTTACTAAATACTGTGCTTTGAGAACAGTTGTCTAGCATTGAGAAGATTGTAGTTCAATGACTTTTGCAGCCCAGAGATGTACAAACCTTCACTTCCTATGCTCAGGGAAGCATTCTTGTCATCAAGCTTTAAGCCTGTAAGCTGGGTGACGTTCTTTATCCTGTCTGTAACTGTGCCACAGAGCAAAAAAGGAATTGAAAATCCACTTGAAGATGGAAGTGAAAAGGAAGAGAATGAGTTTTACTGGTTATACCTGGCAAAGAGATTCCTGAACCACAGTCCAGCTGCCAAATCAGTTTGTGCTTCACATAGTTTGTTTTCCATATAATTTCACTTTCTGTAAGCTTTTCAGTACTGGTAAAATCCAAAGTTACACAGATTTCCTGCTCTGAATTAAACTCATGACAGAAAATCTCTTGGAATATTGATTTTTAATGCCTGGTGCATTTGTTTATTTTTGTGACGTTTTCATTGTAAGCAATGTTAAAAGAAACACATAGAGAATGATCTAGGTGGGAAACAATAATAAAGACATGCTGCCCTAGTGATTATAGTAAACTTCAGGGGTCCATATCTCCTGTTGCCATTACCTAAACAATATCCTAAAATGCTGCAGGGTGATTCGCTCTATCTGCTTGCTGCCTATGCTAATTTGCTAGATAAAATGCCCTGCACCTTTTTGTGTTCTTTTCCAAATGCCCAAAGTTGCATGCAGCTCTTTCCATTCAGCTGCACGACCAGATTGCTGAACTCGTGTTTGCCAAAAGCTTTCTCTCACTGTGAACGGCTGTCTCCAGTTGCTGCCACACACGCATTTTGCATTACATTGATGATGTTTAGATTTCATCTCCCTAGGAGTCATAACCTTCTTCTGTCCTTGGGCACATTGTGGCCAACCAGGCTGCAGGTGAATTTAGAAATTGTAACAATCTGTGCTGACCTGCAGGGTTTAACACATTATCCGTCCTGATACTACATTTAATTTACCAAGCAAATGGCACAATTATTGGTAAAGAGGAAGAAAGATTCCACCTAAGTTCTCTGCAGGCAGTAGAGGACATGCACATGATTACTCCATCTCCTTTGACAACTGCACTGATATTTCATGAAAAATATAAAAAAATATGCTGCTAGTAGCAAAACTGGGCATAAGGATAAACAAAAACCCAGAGGAAAGCAGTAGCAGACACGTTACAAAGATGTTCTCCAGCATTAAACAGGATGCTGTAAAGCTAAGGGACATGATGTAGTGGTAGGTAAGCATTGTAAACAAGAGCTTTATGTAACACCTTAAAACATACAGTAACAAAAATAGTTCTCTAGACCTCCGTGGGAGTGCTTTCATAGAAGTAAGCAAGAAAATAGAGTTCAGGAAGGGTTTAATCTCACTTTCTCATTTAACCATGACTTGCTGTGTCATATTGGCTCTTTTTTACCCGTTTCATTCTTCAATTTCACCTACTACAAGATGAGCTTGCAGTAGTCATGGTACCATAAATAGGTTTATAAAAGGTTCTGTGATGTCTTTCTGGGTGCTGCTCATCATTTACCTCTGCCTTGGAGAGTTCTTGTATGTGTAGCTAATGTAAACTGAATTTTACAGCTGCTGAAAACAGCCAGAACTGGAAAATTATTTGCTTTAGATCTGCATGGAGAAATCACAAATTAATAACTTCTGACTGCACAATACTTTGAGACTTCCTGAAGGCTTAGGCAAACAATTCAGATACTTAAAAAAGGGCCCCATATATTGAGATAATGAATTGTGATTAAGTATGATTGAGGCAACTTTCAGCGTGTTAAAAGTTGATAAAAATCAACTCTACCTACTTTACTAGATACACAACACCTCATGTCTGAGCTGCAGTGACAAGAGAATAATCTGTGCACAGATAACAGTGCTTACTTTTGTAGACCTTCTGAGAGGGCAGTGGCACACTTCTCACTTCCACAAAACAATTATTTATGTGATTTTGAAAGTGTTCTGGAAAACTCAGTCAACTTCTAATTCACATGCAGCTTCTGACCCGTGTGTTAATACTGAATAATGGTCTTAAGTTACTATGGCTGTATTGGGACAAAAGCTAGTGTAGATTTGTCTTAAACAAAATACTGACCTATCTAGTGCTATCTCAACTATTGTTTATACTGAGTGTTTCTATTTGTTAAATAAGTTTTGATGTTCTTAAAACAGTCGGCATCAGTCCATACTCAACCCTGTGTTGACATTTTTTCCCCTTTCTTTTCTGATTGCAGCTTGATTCTCATTGTCTTTGAGTGGAGGAGAAGGACATGGTCTGAGAATGCATGTCCCCTTTATTTTGTCTTGATATTTGTGTGTGAAGTTATCAGTACCTTTAATAGCACTGAGATGAGGTTTTTATGGAGCCAGGCTTTGGCATATTTGGTGAAGGTGTTGTTACTTATATGCTTGAGAATGAATTTTCTTATATTTGATCTACCATATTATTAAGTGGAGTGCCAGAAACTGTGCTTGTGGTGTAATAGGACTTCCATTCTATTTGTCACACTAACTGTTCATTCTCTAGGAATCTAAAAATAACCTTTTTTCTTTTTTTTTTTTATGGACTGCTATTGCTAATATTTCCATAATTCTATTAAAAGTGAGTGCTTTTTCTTCAGTGGCCAGTTTTTGTGTTTTAAATTAGGAAAATGTCAATTAAACTAAAACCAGATCTAAATCACACATATACTAAAACTGGCAACAGCTTGATGGCAGATTTTATAAATCATCCAAATCTCTGTCTGTATCTGAGGAAAATGAAAACCCAAGTTCTCAATAACATAAGGAACTGGAAAGACATAAATTCACATTTATTTCACGAGGTTCCTGCCAGCCATTTCTCCAGCCTGTTGAGGTTGCTTTGGATGGCAGCATGGCCCTCTGGACCATCAGCCATTCCTCACAATTTCGAACTATCAGCAAATTTGTTGAGGATACACCCTGCCTCATCATCCAGACTGTTAAGACTGAAGGAACTTTACTGAAGAGTTCTTTCTCTGAGAATTAAGTCACAAAATTCTAGTAAATCAGTTGGGTCTTTTTAGTTGTGTTTCCTCTTTTCTCATTCCACAGTGTCCCACTTCCAACAACTTACTGAAGTCTTATTCTTAGCATCATCCCAGCTGCCCACAGTTATGTGTGGCCTTTTTTCTTTGTATGTCCATAGCTGGTTTACAAACCAAAGCAGAGAACTGCCCTGATACAGACCCGTGGCTCTGTTCTGGGTCCAGCTGCAGCTGGGGTTCAGAGGTAGTAATACTGCAAGGCCCTTTGTTGAAGCTCAGGAATGTGTTAGGATGGTTCAAGGATTTCTTCACAGTGTTCTGCTGCACAGAGCCCTTGTGATCAAAGTGCTGCACTATTTGGAAACCTCATTATATCATTTAATTGGTGGCCACTACATAATTTCTACTCCTAGTTCAGTTGTGTAGTCTCCTGAGTGTGTGCATTTGTCTTCAAAGAGTGACTGTTGGTGTTCCCTCACTGTTGGGTGTGCTCAAGGGAAGGGGCTTGTAACGAGGCGTTTTCACACATGCTATATGAGGCAGTGCTTCACAAAGGAGAGGTCCTTTCGCTCTGTGAATAGTTTGGTAAATGTTAGCAGGTTCTCTTATTCTGTTGTGTCCATATGTTCAGCGTATCTTTCTTACGCTGTTTAATCCCCAGTGCCTTCATAGCTCTTACACAAGGGAGAATTTGCTGTAAGAAAATCTGATTCCAGCAAGTTGAGATTCTTTCACTGTTCGGTTACTTTTAATGTCCATTTTGCTGTTTTGGTATGAAAACCTGAATTATAATAGTAACCACATCAAACAAATCTGAATGAGAATGATCTGAAATCCCGTTAACTCTAATTGGCTTTTTAAAACTCAGTATAAAAAACAGATTGTCTGTAATTAACTTCCAAAGTACCGCTTTTGCACAAAGCATGTCCCAGGGGGCTTTTGGCAGACCTCCGTGTTGAGCTTTTTTGCAGATTCCTCTCTGCAGCAATGCAGTAGATGATTAGTGTGAAGCCACACCATTTGTTGCTGTGATACTTCCCTTAAATAAAAGTGCTTTCATAAGGATGCCGTCGAGGGAGTGGGACTTCTGGTCACGTACTGAAGTACGGAGTACAGTCTGGATCACAACAGAAGGATAGTTGTGAATATTTTTTGAGACAAGCACGGAGGAAAGCAGAATTCATTAAAAATATGCCAGCAGCTCAGTATTTGAAGTAACTTGATTAAGACAAAGTATTGTCTCTATCAGATAACTAATTTTGAAAACAAAAACAAAAAAAAGCTTTTCCTTCCGTCTTACCTTTGAGGAGGACAGAGACAAGCCTAGGTTCACATTTGCCTCTCCTCCTTCTTACAGTTTGTGCATGTTTCCTCCTGTTTGTCCCCTTTTTGTGCATTTCCTTTTCGGTATTGTTTTTCAGGGCTTGATGGAGACTACATGTCCTGTAGGCACAGATTGCCTGTACATTTTCTTAAGGAAAAACATATGATTAAATGGTCCATATAAGCATAACTTTATATCAATAGATAGGTGACCTATAAGAGAAAATTTTACTGAATTTGCATTGTGGGAAGTTTTAAATTGATATATGTTGCAATACCTAATGATTATTAAAATTAAAGTCACCGAGATGATACTTAAGTAGTAAGAGCCGCATCCTTGAAAGCGTTCCCAGGTAGTCTGAACAGAGAAAAGGGAAGAAAAATGAAACATGGAATTAAAGAGGATTCTAAAAAACGCACAGGATAAAGTGAATTGCTTGGAAATGGTTTTACTGAGATCTGCTGAGCTGTAAACCTCTGTCAACCTTTTCTGCATGTAGAATATTCATAATACTCTCCAGTGTGAATTATCTGATGTCTACTAAGGACTGAGAGATATCATTCCTGTCGCACATGGGCATTAGTAAGTTTCCCCCTCATTCCTGAAAACTATAGAAATTTAACATCTTTCAAGACCTCTGCTGTATTAATAAATCTGTTTGAAGGGGACTAGCAGAGTTGTAAGGTTATTGAAAGGAATGGGTCGGGCAGATGAATACACAGATGATATGTGAATGCGTAAATCTTGCTTCCTAAGCAAGCAGCTCTTCTGAATTCTGATTTAGGTCTGCTAAAAGGTACTTCTGCTGCTGATTCATAGAGTTAGGGAGGAAGATAATCTGAAATAACAGGGTAAGAAAGTGCAGCAGTTTGACATAAGGCATGTTGATGATTTCTAAGGCTTGCTGTCCACAGGTGGAATGTACTTTCTGAGAGAAGTAGAATTTTCCAAAGCAGATACCCCTATTTATCTTTTCTTCCTCCACTTCGCTGCAGTGATTTCTTTAAAGAAAAAAAATAAGGAAATCAGCCCGTCTTCAAACTACAGAGAAAACAGAGATGCCTTTTTTTTAAACCCCTCCAGGATCTCTAGAGGAGAGTAGGTAGAAATACAACTTGGAATTGCAAGAATTTTTCAGCAAAATGTCATATGCTTTTAATTGTATACCCACACATTCAGTTAGTTGGCTGTTGGCTTGTTGAGACAAGGCCTCTTTTTAGCCACATTCATTTCCCTGTCTGTGGTTGCATTTCACTATTCCTTTGGCATAGCAGTGACTCATGACATCACTGAGGTTGGCATGAGAGCACGAAAAGCAATGAGTTTACCAGTCCTTTATTTTTACTCTTTGTACTTTATTCAGTGATGCTGGTCCATCATCAAAAGGATCTTTTTGCTTTCTCTCATCAGTCGTAGAAGTGATGGTTGATTATATTAAACAGGATTGTATTAATCTGAGTCTTGATGTCTGACCAGCCTGTTCCTCTCAGCCAGCTAACTCAGTAAGGAATATAAACTTACTGAAGACCTTTGTTGTGAAGGGGTAACACTAGTCATGTGTGTGTTTCTGGTACAGGTCACAGGATGTGGCAAACAGTTAAGAACATTTTCCCTTTCCAGCCCAAAGTATCCAAGCTATTGTTTTTCTGTTACTTACCATGTACCAGTCATGACACTGGTAGCAGTGAAATCTTCTGCATGTTATTTGTGTTTCCTTACTTAGCCTGCCTGACAAAGCATAAATTTGCAAATGGTACTTCATTACAAACAGACTTCTTTCATCATTTTTTCAGCTTAAGTAAAATAAGTCATTTTTACTTAGATGTATCATAATACCGCTCCTGAATCTGTGATTGTTCAGTTTTGTAGTGTGGAATGTTTTGTTTCCCACAGAGAAAATTACTTGATAAATAAACACAGTGTATTCATTTACATGAAGGTTAGACTGTACGATTTTAATGCTTTTTGTGTCTTCCCTAAGGAGACAAAAACGTCAGATTTTGTGTATTTTCTTACGCGTGTTTTACTTCTGATGTCTTTTTTTCTTGGAGGAAATGGTGCTTCAGTGGGAAAGCTATGTTAAAAATATAGTTAAAAGAAAATTGATCTTAAAGTAATCCTTTGAGTCAACTAAATAATACCAATCTCAGTAGAACATCTATTAGTGTACATATGATGTTACTACTAATACAGCATGAATTTATTACAACCAGGGGTAGCCCAATGAATTCCAGATGAATTCACAATGGCTGGATTCTTAAAATGCTACCAGGTTTACTTCAGGTTTTCTGTTTCCTTGTGTAATTAATACCAGAATCCAGCACTGCTACCTTCTTCTATTTAAAAAATAAAAGTAAAAGAATCATATATAAGAAATCAAACTGAGAATTTTGAAAGGTGTGCCAGAGACTTGGCATTGATCTAAAATAACAGTTTAAGAGCCACATGAAGACACGGATTTTACGTATGCAAAAATTGTTACTGTTTTTTCTCCTTCATCAGAAATCTTAATAGCAAAAATACTCCAAACTATTTTTAAATAACTAGCTGGATTAGTGTCTTGAAAAATAATTCATATCATATTTAGAGATACTTAAGTGTAAAATTGACTACAAAGCTAAACTTTAAAGGTATCTGAAATATCTACAACTAAAATGTATTTTCAAGGATTTATTAGTCAGAATTCCTAATTGCAGGTAGAAACCTAGCAGCTTCTTTTCATAGAGGTGGCAAAATCTGTTTAAACTGATATTTTTTGTAAAAAGAGATGTGTAAACTTACACACTTTCACACTGTCAAGGGTTGTATTGGTAAGTTGTTTTTTCAGAAGTGTCGTATGATATCCTGTGAAACTTCATCTAGAGAAGTTCAGCATTTCATGTGACATGTTATGTTTGACAGTGGAATCTCCTGCTATGTTTGTGCCCATGTAAAATCACATGTTTTTAATTACATTATCCCAGCTTGGTACTGGCCATTACCACAATCAGACCCCAAACTTTGGCAAATGTATTTAGGTTTGAAGGTTTTTACTAGTCTCCTTTTTCATCAGATCTTCCCATATGGTTAACACAATGTTTCCATAGTTTAATAGACCAGATGTGTGTTTTGTGCACACTTCATCAGAAAGCACTGCACCAAGGACATGGCAAAAATCATCTCCAGTAATAATTTAATGTATTGGTTATGTGATGATGTAAATCAACTCATGGTTCATAAGTGCCATTTCTTTTTTCTGTAATGTAGAGGACATGCACTGATAATGGGGAGTGAGAAAATTCCCCACTGTTGGTTGGATCCAACCCATTTCTTTGTGAAAGCTCAGGGCAAAGGCAGGTGATGGGTTGGTGCACTGCTATCAAACATCAGGAGCATTGGATGGGGATGTGTTGATCACAGGCCTCTATCAGTAACCATGATAGTCTGGTTAACATCTATTTAAACACCTCCCATATGTCAACATTTCTTTGATTCAGTTGAGAAAAAGGCAAGGCATTGACAGGTTTAGAAGATGTTTTCTGGCTAGTGCATTTTGGTGCGGACAGAACAAATATTCCATCATCTTATTCTCGACTGAAGCCATGCACTATGTACTTTTTCCATTAAGAGCACAGTGGTCTCCATCTTTAGATGCAGAGGACCTTTGAGACTGATAAAGCATTAAACTTTTTTACTTTTTAATCTCCTGCAACTTTTTCTAGAGACAGTCAGGTTTCTTTAAAAATACTGTGTTCACCATGAAGTTCAGTCCTACTTTCCTGGCTTTATCACGGTTAAGAATAATTTTTGAAGTCCTATGAAAAGAGACTATGAGGAAGCACTGCATGAAGATAAAAACACTGGTAAAATAGAAGAATGTAAAAGGAGAATATAAAGGAGTCAAAGAGATGAGTAAATAAAGACACAAATAAAAGATTTTTAGAAAGAGAATCCACACAAGGAAAAGAAAAAGACAGAATTGAAAATAAGTTTACTGTGTTCAAGGTTTTACACTGGCTTGATGAAACATTGACCTGATAGTACTGGGAATAATTCCAGTTTGACTAGTGGATTTGTACCTGACTAAACACGGCCAAAAATGTAGCTTTTTTTTAAAATGATTTTTGAAAGTATGAGACTTCAGCTCCTAATTGCCTATAACATTTCAAATACTAAGCTTAGGCTAAATTTTAGAGGTGTTTGTCAATGAGAAGCTTAAGCTCCATGAAACATTTCAAGAAATATTAATGCTTTTGAGAGCATTATCCGTTACATTTTCTACAGACAGCAAAATAAGCAGGAAAGGATAATAATTGTTGGCTTGAACAGGGGGAACTTTGGGTTACCACACCTAACTGGGACCACTAAGGGGAGAGAATATGTCCACATTTTGTTTAATACAGCTACTCACTGAAGTCTCTCTTATTCTATAGCTTTTTGAGGATGATCATTGCTGCAACAAATAATTTTATCACATTTCCAACTTGTCTGTAATGGCAGAACTGTAGTAGTCTCTCACATGGCAGAACTGTCTCAGTAAGCTGTCTTCTCATTTGGGACAGCACAGAGAGTAAACCACTGTAAAAGCCATCTCAAGTGATATAAATTAAAAGACTATAGAATACATTTTCCTCAAAAATAAGCTATCTGAGAGTGCTCCTCATGCTAGAGGAGTTTGTGGCTGTCTCTGTAGAGGTTCTGGAGTGTCCACTTGGAAAGGAGAAGTATTTGTAGTTACTGGCTTCCCAGCACATGTCTTCATAATGCTGCTGAAAATCTTTCACATTTTAATGCATAAAATCCTTAGAATTAACTACTGAATGTATCGCTTGAAGAGACTGTGAGCTAGTGATACTGTGGCCTGGGACTTTTTCAGTCAAAACCACATGCACATTAAATCCCATGTGAGAGTTGGGCCACAGAGAGGATTAAACACAAAAATCACTCTAGCAAACATAAAGATAGAAGAAAGCAAAGGCATCTGGGTTTTGCACGATTTTCCTGTCATGCTGGAGGAATGAACTACAGCCTGTTGATTTAATTCTGCTGAGTGCTGCGGGCCTTCAGCTCTGTGAACCATGCTCGGTGTGGAGCAGCTGCACAGCAATGGGCATGCTGGTGGGGAGGCCAGACCTGCTGCAGCCTCCCTGTGCTGCCTGGGGCTGGGGCTATGGGGTCAGGCTAGAGGGCATTTCAAAGCACAGAGCTTTGCTGCTCAAAGAGACGGCCTCATTTTCTTTCATTTTATACCTGCTGTAAAATCAATTCCAAATAATAATATCTAACCTATTATTGACACTTTATCCTGTGGGGAATTGCTGAGTTTGACTATTATAAGCAAACACTGATTTTCCCCAGGCCCTCAGGGCCTCCTGTTGTGACTGGGGCAAATGTTGCTAATAAACACCTCCTTCAAAGTGACTTTTCCAGCTGAATCGGAGGGATTCCAGTCACCCATTTGATGGAACTTTAACCAGAAACGTGTTGGACAAATTAAATATGGGTTAGCCTCTTGCTCTGGACTGTATCAAGAACCTATAAATGCAAAATGTTTGAGTCACAGAAGACCATGCTCTGTAATTAACTATTGTAACTCTCCTCACAAATCAAAACAGCCTAACCTGCGGAGTTCAGTATGTCAAAACATGGGCATTGAAATGGCTTAGAGAAGGAAGAAGATGCACGAATAGGAGGGAACAGTAAAAAAAATTTTGCATATGTGCATATTGCTGTGAGCCAAGATGAGGAGCCTTGGACGTCTCACCTTGTTAATGGACAAGCAAAATGCTGAAGTGCTTTACTGTGTGGACTCAAAATGAGTCCTTGTCATTTATCCTACTGGGACAAATAAAGATCTTCAAGCTTATCGGCTTGGAAAATAATGATGAGCTGGTTTTGCAAACAACATATACTGAGATTTCTTTTCCTTGGGCTGCTCCTGGAATAATTACAGTTTAGTTTAAAATAGCTGGTCATTGTGCTGGTTGGACAGGTAGAAAGTGGCAAGACTGATGGCAGCAAGTATGACAAAGTGAAAAAGGCAGAGGTTGGCTCATGTTTTCAAATCTCATTGTGGAAGGAAGGATTATTTGAAGTGGATGTTTTTCTGTCTTAGGAGCTTAGTGTTTAAAAACATGAGTTCTTAAGTTGATTGAAGAGAGACAAAGGATTTACTGAGCCTTACATTTTAATCTAGACCAAAATATCATTTTACTCTTAAGTACAATAAAATATTTATTAAACAGGTTCATTGAAGAACCTCTGTCTTAAATTCTGTCTCAACATTAATTGCAAATGTTCTATAGTTCTGCATCCTTCTCTTATAAGCCATCATCTGGTAAACATTTTGTAGTTTTGGTTTTAAGTTAATCTTATGACCAGGTTCCTTGGAAAACCTGTGAAAGTGCAGCTTTCAGTGATGCTCATGAATATATATTATCAGCAATAAATCTGAAAGAAATCAGGCTTAAAATAAGGCTGTATGCTATGATAGTATTTGTGCAGAAAAGATAACCTCTTTGCTTACTGCCTTAATTTCTGAGTAAAAGTAGCTGAAAAAAATAGTAAGGAGAAAATGGATAATTGGCCTCTTTCTTTCTTCCTTCCTTTATTTCTTTTTTAATAAATGTGCTTTTTAAGCTAACTTAGAGTGACTTCCCCCCCCCCCAACTTTTGTCTAAGTTCTGTGGATTACAAAGCAGGATTTCTGCTGAAAACACTCTGTTGTCATCTCCCTTCCCTCGTGGTTTGCAGACAGCAGTTTTGTCAGCATTGGTATCTCCAGTGAATAGAGCTGGGATTAAAAGCAGCTGAGGAAAGACAATTATTGTGGCAGACTTATCTGAATCATCCTAAATCTTCCTGGAAAGACACTGGGATCTTGATATCAATTGAGTATTGGACTGGTAGGTCTTGCGGGGCAGAAAGCAATGAGGTACTGCATTCATCCATCTGCCCTCTTCACATCATAGGCTCACAGCTAATAGGTTTTAATTTCCAGATGGCCTTTTTTAAGCAATGCCAGCTTCAGCAAGAGAGCATGACAGAGCTCCAATAGCAAAGTCTTTGGTGAAAGAAACACAATATTGTGTTCTCTGCTGTCCTTTGCAGACTGAAAAGGTAGAAGCCATAGCTTCAGGGAGAGCACATTGGTCAAATGCAAGTAAACCAAGTATTTCAGCAGTGATACTTATTGTGAAGCACTCTTCTGTGGTGTGCCTGCTTTCATAAATAAGCTCTTCTGCACTACTTGTGACAAAGAAGAAGAACCTTGCAATTTCAAAAGAATACTAGGAAACTTCTCACCTTTTTTCTCCCCCAGCACTGCACCATGCTAAGGATAATTTTGAAAGAGCAAGTTACTTATTGTTCTCAAACTACTTTGGTAGGGTCACAAGAATGTTGTTAAGAAGTAAAAATGCTAAACCCTAAGCTTCATTACTGGTATAATAATTTGAAAACTGAATGTTATCACCTGTCAATTTTGGCTTCATTCAAGTAATTGAAGAATAGTGGAAAAACTATGAAGTGTGGCACAGTGCCAGTGGGTGCACATGGAAGGTAGATTTGTTTTGATGTTTGTAGTCCAGAAACTCAAACTTGTTCATGGAAACAAAATATTTTTGAAAGGTGTGTTGTATTTTACCACAACTATTCCATTGTACACATAGAAGGCATTAGTGCCAACAGTGTTTTTTCCTTCTCTCTTGAAAAAGGATGGGTTTATAGAAACCTTTTAAAAAAAATCTTTGTCCAAATAATGGTGCTAAATCCAGCTTTTATTAAACTCAGAACCATAGAAATGTTAGGTTAGATGTAGCTGGAGATGTTTATATGAGAATAAAGGTTATGTGAGTTTTGTTTTTGAAAATTAGGTGTGGGGGATGCAAACTCCCACAGATGTGAAATTGAACAGAATGTTTGCACAAGCTCTTGCAAAGGAAAACCACCAACTCTGAACAACTCCATTGCATAGTCTGATCTTCCTGTGTTTGCTGTTTTTTCATGCCATGCCTATTAGGGGCCTTTATTTGCTGCATACTATAATTATGAGAAGATAGGACACTGGAGAGGTTCTGGAAGTATCTTTTCCTTCAGACATAACCTTGTGAGTGATAATAAACATTCTAAGTTGAGTTTTATCTGGTTAGAAACCCAAAACTCTTTTTAAAAGTCTTGATTTTCAAAGTAAAAGTACCCATCAGTTCTGAAAATTATTTTTTTAAGACATTTTTGAAGGATGGTGGCTCACTGAAAGAGGTTGCCCAGAGAGGTTGTGAAGTCTCCTTCCCTGGAGACTTTTAAAAGCCACATGGGTGCATTCTTGTGAGGGCTACTACTTTAGGTGATCCTGCTTTTGGCAGAGGTGTTGGATTCAGTGGTCTTTGGAGGACCCTGCCAACTTCTAACATTCTGTGATTCTGTGATTTTGAAGTAAAACACCGTGAAACTGATCTTCTTGAATCCATTTTTAAACTTTTGAAACTGCAATGCAGCATGATTTAGGGAGGGAATATTTTAGGTCACATAATCTATAGTATCGAGTCTGCAGTCTTTGTTTCATCCTTGTGTAGTAACAAGGAGTTACCATGCACATAGGAGTCAGTGCACGAGTACTGTGCACAGGTACCATGCACATAGGGTGCTGTGCACACCACACCAATGTGGTGTGAATTCCTAACGAAACATATATTCTGTTACTGCCTAGGTTAGCATACTAGACAGTATGGGCCCTTTAACTATCTGGGCTACTCCACAAAACCATTTAACAGAGAAATTCACTTTTTCCCCTCTATTTTTGGTATGATTTCTGAAATAGCTGTCCATTTTTAAACTAAATAACACATTTCATGAAAGCTTTTGAGGAAAAAAACCACTTGTTTCCTTATGGTCTTGCAGCTGTCTAAGGAACTATTACAGATTATGAACTGTTTATGCATTTTGTGACAGCTGGCACCACTGCTGCTCAAAACCAACCATAACAACCAAATGCAGGTTTATATAAATTGATGTGTCCATGTATTTTACCATTGTGCTGGCCTATCTCTGTTGTTGCTTTCCGTCCACCACAGTTGTTAGTAAGAACATAACAGTGAATTCATGAAAATGTATTATTTCTTAGCATGCTAAAGGATATAAAAATGTGTGTGTTCTTGACAGATTATATATATATGACAGGAACTTATTTCTTAAACATGTGCTGTTAATGTAGGCTAATGTAGACCTAAATGTTGACACGAATTTGCAAGAAATTAATCCTGTGATCAGAAACTTTGGCATTCTTCTAGAATTTCTGATAGAGACTCAATACTTTTAACTTTCTTTTTCAAACGTTAATCAGCACTTTAATTATTTGTTAGAGAAAAACTCAGTGTCAGAATGTTACTAACTAAATGGAAAAAGATTTCTGTTAATATTGGAATTATTCATTATATTATCTGGGGAGGGCTTCTTACACCAGACCTGACCATGGACAAGTTGCTTATTTGTTCTGGGCAAACATTTACGTGTGAAATCCAAATTTCCCTTGTGTCAAAATCTTGTCTCAGATTTACTAAGCATGAGATGGGAACTTGGAATCCTTTATGGATCTTGTGGCTCTTCAAAACTCTTTTTTATTTAAAAAAAATTATAAAGGGCAACCAGTCTGATGTAATTTTGTAACTATCCACACAGTGAAGTTTTTATATTATGCTACTGCTATAAATGTTATTCTGTCCAGAATCCTCAACTATGTATGGAAAAATGGACATTAAAAGAAAAGTATGTTTTTCATGAGCATGCATGGATGTGCTAAGTCCAGCGCTGTAAACAGCAAAACTGCTCTTGGACCTAATGTGGGCGAAGTTGTTTGAAGTGGAGGTGGAATTTTTTCTTGATTGTTTCCTCTGGGAGTAGAAAAAAACAGGAATTGAATTTATTTATCTCTCTACTCTTTGTGCAGTATAGACCAATGGAATATCCTAGACAGTGAAATTTTAATCTTCCTAAAGAATCAAACCAAGAAAATAGTGTACTGAATATATAATCAACCAGGGTATTTAACAGATCTGATCTGTAGAAAAGGATAGAATAGATGCCTCCCTTCTCGGGGATTTACCGTTGGTACAGTCAGTGGTGTGTTCACCTGTTTATTTCCAGACCTCAGTACTGACCTGGAGTGAAAAAAATTACTGAACATAGTTAGCAAAGCCACTTCAAAACTGTTTTCCAGCCTCTGCTATTTCTACTTTGTCATGAGGTCTACAGAAATACTGAAAACAAGTATGCAGATGATATGCTGAGATAGTTGATAATGCTGTTGACTAATCTTAGCTTCTTTGTTTTGTGTTATTATCTATTTGTCCATATTTGGTTGCAGCTGAATACTTCATATTTGTTTGTTTAGCGGCTGAAGTCTCTGACTTTGGACCATGCTCTAAGTAATACAAATAATTATTAATAATATTTTTCCCAATTACAATGTTGATTAAATACAACATGGATTACAAATCCTACAGTTATCACAAAATATATATATAAAGTGGAGACATATGCAAAAATTCAGTACATGCTGAACTCTTTCTATGTTCCACATGACTTTAAGCTTTATTTATGTTAGCTCTCATTGGCTGCTCTCTGCTTTTCCTCCACCTTTATACTTTGTACAGTTGGGGGATTCTCTCTAGGGATCACAGTGTATTGCTTTCAGGTTCTTTACTAATGGCTTTCACTTGCCTTTCACAGTGTTTTAATTCATTGGATCTGTTTTTCCTTAAGCCTCTTAAAGAAATGTCTGCACTAGTCTTCTTGTTAAATTTGTAAGCCGGTTGGACAATGAACTTTGCCAGATCTTCCAATCTGATTTATAGAACTGAAATCTCCCCATTCTCCAGGGCTTGTGCTCTGATTTTTATGTATAATAACCTTATTTACATAATTACTTACTGCTGGCCAAGGAATTGAATCCTCTTATTCTCCCAAATGGAGTACTAGGAGTGCTGGAGCACAGTGTATCTTTTTTAGTTGGCTGGCCTTTTTGAGATCTAGGAGTTCCTAACCACAAGGGTTTTCTGAATGATTAACAAACAACACATCTGTCCTTTGGGCTCCTCTTTGACTGACAAAGGGCTGCTCTACTAAACACATCTGGGTTTCCTCCATCTGCACAAAATTATTCCCATTGAAGTTTCTATATTTTTCTCATCTACTTAGTTTCATCAAAAATGAAATGTGAAAGGAAGTGAAATTTGGACTAAATTTACGTTAACCTAACATCTCTGTGTTACGAGTGACATAATAAATATTTCAAGGAAGTAAAGCAAGTTTCGATCCAGAAACACAAACTATTGAAGACAGGCACAGCAGTAGTGTTTAAAGGAGAGGCTGAAACTAAATGAAGAAAAAGTATTTTATGAGTAAATCCAGTGTGGTGGACTACTGAGTTCCTACTATGTAACTCTTAACACAAGGCAGGCTCTTCTCAGCTTCTTTGTAAGCTTCATCTGTCTTTGAATTCCCTTCATCCCATCCTGTCTTTTGTAAAGGGATGATAATTAAATTACTCTATTCCAGAAACAAAGATCTGCCACCAAAATCCTAGAAAACCTCTTTTGCCCGGGATAATGTAGCTTTTGCCGTCTACTTCCAATACTAACAGAACTAGGGAAAAAAAAAGAATAAAAAAGGTAAAAAGAACTATTATCAAGGTGGGGAAAGACAATGGAAGAAGACTTTGCAGCACTTGGGCAGTACTTTTATCTGTCCTCTTTATGAAACGGATCCAAAAATGGCAACATTTACATGCTTCCAAAGCTGTTTCCTCTTCAGATATACTCTTAAGGTCTCTCATATGGAGTAAGAACTCATGTTTCATTCTTATTACATTGTCAGCTAAAGCCACCCAGACCATTTAGAAAAAGCAGGCATATGGAGTCCTCATAAATTTACTAGAGGCAAGATGTACTCCATCTGTATATCGTCAGTGATCCCTGAAAATTCAATAGTAAAAATCCGCTAATGCATCACGTAATAAGCAATAGCAGAAAAGTCTGAATTTTATGTAAAATGTAGTGGAGAGGTTCTAAGCCTTGACACTGAAAATAGACAAACTAAAAACTATCTGCTGGAAAATTAAAACAGATTCCATGTACAGTCCAAATAAACACCCACAAATCTATTCTAGTCTGCCATCATTTGCAGGGATCATTCACAAGTTTTATCATGAAGATTAGCATAATCATGTGAGCTAACCCTAACATTTATGAACAATAGCAGAATGCTTATTTGCCACAGGCATTTTGACCTAGGACTGAGGCTTTTTGGACTTAGCAAACAACCAGGGAGATTTTGCATTTCAGCAGTTACATCTCTGGATGCTCTTAGCTGTAGAATTAAGGGTGCATGTTGATTATCAGATTTATACAAAATACAGCAGTGCCTTCCTCAAAACCAATTGATGGGTGAAATGAAGGATTGCTGTAGAGTGCTTTGTGATGTACAGCACTGGGGTCACAGGTACGGTAATTCCAGTGTTATTATTTGTGCAGAAATTTGGGGTACAAAATATTGCTAGAGAACAGGTGAAAGTCCACATGAAATTACATCTTATTAAACAAAAGGACAGCGTGATTCTATTTATCTTATTATGTGAACTTCTCATAACAGTATCAGTCCTGTACAGGTTTCAAAATGTGCTCTGTTCCACACACACACCCCCCCCCATCCCCTGCCTTGTAAAGGAGAAGAATAAAAAATACAGTCTTTGGATTTCATGTTGCAATTCTCATATCAACATCCTCAATCATTTTATGACAAGAGTTTTAAGGAGTCACTTGAGATATGATATACTGTTTGCTCTTTGCTCAAATATTCTGCCCTTACTGGTAAAAGGATACCCTGATGTTATTTTATTGATCTTCCTTTCATTTGGTTAGATGGTGAACCTATGTACTTTGTGGTTGAACATCTGGGGCAGCATTTATGATGAGAAAGACATAAATTTTACTCTTTATTAGCTACCCTTGGTTACAAACAGATTCTCATCTGAAGATCTAACCTGTTTAGGTCAGAAGCACGTAAATGTTTTGGCAAGATTTGCTATCTCACATTACTCCCAGTTTTCAAGCCCCTTCTCTCCCCTTCAAGTATTTGAGTCATTCCAAACTTCCATCCTTTTTTTATAGTATTGGCCCCAGTGGACCCTACTGTAATTTGCTTACAGGGCATGGACTTCCCCTCCCCATTTTTTTCTGTTAGTATCTGCCATGTTCTCTGGAACAGAATTTAGTAAAAGTAAATACAAGCTCCTAAATTTGACACCAAAAAAGGCATTTTGGTTGCTGAATGAAGAATGGAAATTTGGTGTCACCAATAGTGATCATTCATTCAGGCTTAGCTTGCTGCCAGCTGTCAAGAGCATGGCATAATCCTTTATCCAAACAATTCTTCCCCTGACTTGGAATAGACTTTTTTATGAAAACACATATCAGTGTGTATCATGTTTCAGACCAACATGGGTAAGAACTTGTAAATTCTTAAACCAATAAAACTACAAAAGAAATCGGTGTCTTACACTAAGGACTGCTTCGCCCTGCTTTTCTTCAGCCAGCAGCTCCCATGTTTCTCACAGTCATTCTCATGCCATTAGTCTACTCTAATGGGAGCAAACCCAAACACCTTTACTTCCTAAGAAGTGTTGGATAAATATGTGCTATCTGGCCTTCTTCTTTGCACAGCATTTCCAAGGTAGTATCATGGTAAAACTTATTGCAGGTTGGAAATATAATCCTTTCTATCTACATACACATTGGTATCAAAAACCATGCCCTCTTTCTTCCATTATCTTATTCTATATGGTGTGATAACATTTTCAAATTTAAAAAATATATATCATATTGTAAAATATGAGTTTATCTAAAGTAAGTGATAGATGGTATCCTGAAAATTTATTGGAGACCTGTAATATACCTCATACCTGACTGAAATTACCAGATGGTTCAAAGTGGAAGTTAAAAATATGAATACAGAATTCTAATGTTTCCATTGGTGTTTCTCAAGAAGCTATGTAACATGTAGTGTACAATCACAAAAGATTTCTTATGTCAAAAGTACTACATTAGCAGTCCCATGTGCATTAATTCAGAGGAGAAGAATGTCTGAAATGTACTGTATCACTGCAGTCCAGCCTGAAAATCATTTCATTAATGAAAAAGGAATCACCATTTTCTGAACTCTGTAATCCACTGAGGGTAATATTGGATGTGTGAGTTGCACGCCCCAGGAAAAAGGCCATTTTGTTGTTATGGCCAGGTGAAAAACAAAGATTGAAAAGTTATGTGAAAAGCTGGAATCCAAGTTCTGATCTGTTGTGGCAAGGTATGGAGACATTGACTCTGCTCCAGGATTTACTAGTTTACATTCACCAAAGAGCTGAGTCTACGTGATGTCCAGGAAGTGTTTTCAGACAGTGTGATACAGAGAAGCTGTGAAAACTGTGACAGACACAATGATCTGGTTTAAGAGGTGGTGTCTCTCCAGCTGTTACACAGATCCCCTGGGGAAGGGACTTGAGCCACTGCTTTTTGGCTTAAGTTGGTAGGATTAGTGGAAGAACATTGTTCCTTCTCTGGATTTCTTTTCTCTCTTCAGTACATATTAGATACTTTGATTTTGTAGCTGTGATGCAATGTCCACGTACTTGTATGGCTGTGTGAGGACATCTGAATTGTGTAAGGGCACAGACAAGAGTGTAATACAGAAAGCTGAAGTTTAGCAGCTGGTGTCCTATGAATTGACTTTTGCCTTGACCTATTTTGATCGTTGTTGCTTCTCTGGTTTTATTGCATTGTTCTGAATTGCACATTAAGCATTCTTTTATGGAATTTAGTTTTGTTATGGTTTTGATAATTCAAAATAAATTAATGGACCCTTCACTAAAGAAGCACTTTAACTGTGTTCTTTTGGCAATAACAAAGTTTAGATAGCATTTGCCATAAAATCCTGTACAGCTTCCAGCCATCTGAGAAATACTCACCTGTCACATCTTTTGTCACTGCGTTGGCTTTTGCCAAGTTGCATCCACTAACCCTAGAACTGAATTTGTCCTGTACTGATGTTTATGGATTTGGAAGCTTACAGCCAAAGAGTTGTATATGATACTTGGAAGCAATTTGAAACATTTATGTGCATGACTGTGTTAGAGTTATTAGCTTTGTGTCTCTGACTGGAGTATTACCTAGAGCCTTATAGAGAAAATGATAGTAATCCAGAGATCAACATTTAATTGAAACTGCAGCTTGAAATATTTCTCTACTTTGTTATTAGTGGTCAAAACTAATGATGTCATGGCATGTGTTTGTGCACAGTGAGCTGACATTCTGACTGGATTGAAGTGGTTCATTCTAGTCTGGCTGAAAGGCACTTTTAGAAAAAATAGCTTGATCCTTAACAGTTTTAGGTAAGGTCTTTTGGAAGTCTCACACTGACCTTCCCTTCCATCAGAATTGTTTTGGTCATATGTGGCTAAGAGGTCAGCAACATTAGGATAAATTTCATATCGGTATCTGTAATGGAGTAGGCACAACAGGTGCACAAGTAAGTCATTTCAGATAGACAAAAATCCACCATGACCACCAATGACAACTCCATGTTCACATGAAATAACTAATCATTCTAGCTAGTAAAATCCTCTTGTAATGGAGTCTCCTTACAGGGTGACTATGGTAGTTGCAGTACTTCCCGCTGTCATTCCTGGGCTGCATCAAGAGAAGCGTTGCCAGCAGGGCAAGGGAGGTGATTCTTCCCCTTTACTCTGCTCTCAGGAGACCCCAGCTGGAGTACTGTGTACAGTTCTGGAGCCCCCAACACAAGAACACTGAACTGTTAGAGCAAGTCCAGAGGAGGCCACAAAGATGCTCAGAGGGCTGGAGCACCTCTGCTATGAGGACAGGCAACAAGAGTTGGGGCTCTTCAGCCTGGGGAAGAGAAGGCTTCAAGGAGACTGTATAGTAGCCTTCCAGTATCTGAAGAGGCCTACAGGAAGGCTGAGGAGGGACTATTTACAAGGTCTTGTAATGACAGGATGAGGGGTAATGGGTTTAAACTGGCAGAGGGGAGATTTAAACTAGATGTTAGGAAGAAGTTCTTTAGAGTGAGCGTGGCAAGACGATGGCACAGGTTGCCCAGGGAGGTTGTGGCTGCTCCCTCCCTGGAGGTGTTCAAGGCCAGGTTGGATGAGGCCTTTATCGACCTGTTCTAGTGGGAGGTGTCTCTGCCTATGGTAGGGGGCTGGAACTGGGTGATCTTTGAGGTCCCTTCCAATCTAACCCATTCTATGATTCTACAATTCTTTAAATACTAGTGTTTGACTTACATCACAACATTGGGAGCAGGTGTCACTGTGAGCAGGTGTCATTTATGTGTTGGCAATTTCTGATTGCCACATTTTATCCAAATGCTGCTTTTAATTATTTGGCTGGTTGGTTGTGGTTTTAGTTTCTTTCTGCATACATTAAGTGACACATTTTTGGTCTATAACTCTAACCTACACCTTTGTACACTTATAAATCCAACCATAGGAAATAGAGAAATTATTGTATGACCCTGTGATCTGGTTTAGATATAACAAACTAGAAGAGCACATCCTATTAGAAGAGGACACTTTGCTTTCTTCTGTAGTCTGTCAGGATCTTCATTCTGGTGGTTTCCAGTCTGGAACGCAGACAGAGATTGTACCCTCACCCTCCATCTGTTCATAACAGTTCCTAGCTGGTACAGTGCTAGCTCACTGGCTGATTGGTTAAGTCTTACATGCATTTCATAGGGTATGGTCTATAAACCCCAAACACAGCACCAATCAATATCAATTTTCTTCCCTTTTCCCCACATTAATATCAAGAGCTGAAGTAGTACATGTGCAATTGTACTCCCATTTCCCAGCAACTGCAAATATTGCCTGTACAGCTTGAAAAACTAAAAAAATAAACAGATTTGGAGTCAGAATTTTAGTCCAAATAAAGCTGGAACAGCATTCAGTGATTCAGTAGTGTTACTATGACACCAATAGATGTGAGACCAGGATTCTCTGTTTGTTCAGCCAATCATCATATGTGTGCATAGGCACTACTTTAAAGTTATTTATTTATACTCTCCTCTAAAACCCTTTAATAACAAACTTCTATGAAGTGAGATTTCTGCATTATGAATTATGTCCAATGATTTCCATGGGTAGATGCGTAGCTATTTCTTTTCTGCTGCTTGGAGATTTGGAGTGTATTAACTTTATGAACTTCATGGAAAAATTATTGCTTTTTAGAGGGATTATTCAATTACCCACTTCAGGCAAAATGCAATAAATCTTATGTTACACTAAAGCCAAGCATTAATCAGCAAACCCTGAGAGCATGACAGCTCTGTTGTTCTGAACGTCCAGCAGGCTTAAGACAATATTCGTTGTCTTCATTTCATTGCTCAGAGGTACCAGGTGATCAATTCTTATTACTCTGCAGCATTTTGCCTTAGTAACCTCTATCTTCCTATTTGGAGTTTGCTGTAACCCCTAGTTGTCCTTACATATTTTGATTGTAGTTTAAATTCTGCTCCACTTTTAAGCAAGTACTGTATAAGTATACAGTTACAGAGAGAAAATATTTTCTCCTTGTCCTGGCTTTACTGGGACATAATCCCAGGCCAGCCATGCTCTGCAGGCCATTAGCAGTTTGGAGTCAGCCAGGGCACCTGACCTGAGTTGACTGCAGGTGTGCCTTATACCATAAATGCCATGCTCAGTATAAAAAGTGGCCTGCCTGGGCTTCTTCTACTCATTTTCCTGTGGACTGCTTTCCTGTTTATTGTGACCACTGTAAGTTCAATAGGCTAAATATAACTTTGTGTGCTTTATGTTCATATTAGTTTGTTTCATTTCAACGTGTGTGCTTTCTCTTCTAGGGAGGGGTGGGGTCATTTAGTGATGGAGCAATTGCTGTAGGTTAGCCCCAGATACCGGCTAAACTCAGACGCCTCTTAAATGCTGTACTTACATTTTCAGTATTTGTTTTTTAAAAAGTCTGAATGCTCTGTTTTCACTAGTGGCAAAAATTTATGAAACTAAACTTTGGTACTTTTTGGTAACCGTGATAAATAGCTTCTTCATCTGTTTAAGTTTTTACTTGGAAACCTGTCCAACTTTATGAGAAATTAATAGTAGTTTATAGTTTGCTCATTAACACATGGTGAATTTATTGTCTCTAGAAAAGAAGAATAAAATATTTATAAAGGTAAGAAAACTTTTCTAAATTAAGCTTTCATGTGAGGGTTTTTTGCATTCATATTTTAATGGCTTTTGTGCAGCTAAAAACATTCCTGGCAGTGACGCTGCAATGGCTTGTTCCTCCCCAGCGTCTGTCTGGTGAAGAATTGCTTGCAAAGTCAGTGCAAGCAACTTTTTGTTTATTTGTGCTAGTTATCTTACAGTCTGGAAAGATCCAATTACATTATATCATTGCACTCTGATGAACGTCAACAGTAATAAGAAGCTAAGAAAATATTTTTAGAGGGTGTAAGCTGAAGCCTTGTTGATGATGAGAAAATAGAAATACTAACATTGCAAGAAGAAACTGGGGTGTATTTCATGATTGATGTATCCTAAGTCTTGTCATCCAGGCACTTCTATGCACTTTTCAGTAGGTGGTGCCAGAGCCAAAGTAACCTCTTCTCTCTCAACACTTTTTGTTTGTCAGTGTTGTTAAAATGTAACTTCCAAATACTGTAATACTGCAATTAGTGGCTATAGATACATAAGAGGTTTTGTGTCAGAAAGCTTTTGGTGAATTCTGAGATATTTGGGTTCATCCTTAAACCGTTAAAAGAAGCTAAGCTTAGAAAGCCAAGAGCTGCTGTCACACCATAAGAGTAAGCTGGTACTGAATCTGCTTTACATGGTCACTCCAGGTTTTGCATAGGAAAGTGCTGCTGGAAGCAGAAGGGAACATAAATTTTAAATCATGAAACTGAGTGATACCACACAGAGAATGCTCCTAAAGCCTCCTTAGCTTTGAACAGGCCACAGATATTCTTGCAGATAGTAATATTTATTATTTTAAACATTCATGCATCTTTCTCCTGGTTTGTTGAAACATTTGCCACCTAATAAACAGATTAGCAGCTCTGTTTATAGAGATAAAGATTGAATGGCTTCTGATTAGTGAAAAAAGCTGAGGTCTCTGTATTTGATTCCATTTTATTCAACAATATGGTAGCTATTAATCTTGCAAAACAATGGAATATTTTATTTCCTGATTCACAAAAGCCTGTGAGATTTGGAATGATGCTTTTTGAAAACGGTATTTGAGGGCTAAAAAGAACAGGAAATACAAAAATTTCTATTTAAGAAAATGGGAGATTTGAGAAAAGGAACATAAACATTTTAGAGGCTTAAGGTAAAAACTGAGAACAACAAGTAGCATTAGTCAAATACATTTAGTAGTTTTTAAACTTTTGAGGGGGGGAAGCCAAAGGGAAAACGTTTTGTCAAGAATTCCCACAGTGAAAGATGTAGGAAACATTTAAATATAGCATTTCTTCTATGTAAGTTTGTCCTCTAATCTTCTTAATGCAATCTGGCTCCTGTGGGTTTTGGAGGTGCCAGATCTGCATCAGGGTAGACCTTTTAAACTCACCTGTTGTCTTGCTTTTGCAACATCTGGCATTGTCAAGGTGAGACCTCCAGTTGAGAGCCCTTGAAATGGCATCCCTAAGGCTGGAGCAAGGCCCACGTCCTCCCAAAGAAATAAGGTCAACAACATTGCTTCAGCATCTTGGCTTTCTGCTGTGCTTGTGATTTCTGGTTGTTTATTGGTATAACCTTGGTTCTTAGCTGTAAGGCTGCAAACTTGTACCTCCCCACATTTGAACTGAATAAATGTAAACTGGGGCAAGCAAAGACTTTCAAACCTGCTGCATCTTCAGTCCTGCTGATGCATCCTGACAGCATAGCCGTGCTATCAAGTGTTCTTTCTGTGTAGTAGCCACATGTCCAGTGATACTTGCTCTAGTCTCTCATCTGTCATCTCTGTGGTAAAGGTCAGTACAGAGGCCTCAGAATGTTGCCATCTGTGTGGCTGCCTATAAATCATTACTACTTTTAAAGTTTGGCCACAATCATGTGAGATGGCTTAGGTGGTGATAGGCAGAACCTGCTTTGCCTAGTAGTAAAACACTGGTTTTGACTGATTTCAGCAGAATGTTTTTAAACCTTCCTGCAGTTTAGTGGAATGTGAAAAGTATCATTCAGTAACAAGGCATTTTTATATTTGGCTTTCTACCCTTAAATAACTACTTTGAAAAGAGAAGTTGTAACATGGGAGGGAAAGTCATTAGTCCAGTGCATCACCTAAGTAGAGACACCTGGACTAGAATGCCCTCTCCAAATCCTCTTGAGTTACCCACAAGGCAGTTTAGAATTCCTGCTCCAGCCATAACAAGGTAGATTTACAAGAATTTATAAATATAATAACCATACGCTAATGGATTCAAATCCATCAGACCATTTCCCTCTCTAAAGGGGCTTGGGTAGAGCACTCTGACTTCTTCAAACCTCTGCATTCAGGCTGCTTTTCCATTCCTTGCAGAACATCCAGAGGGAAGAACAATGCCTAAACAATCCTATAAATATTTCTTAGCAGGCTCCAGAGTCAATGACAGTCCAATTTACACTGAAAGAAAATCCCTCCATGCTACTCTAAAAGTTGCATTAATGAAGTAATATGGCCACTCAAGCACATTGAGTTCAATGATAGAATAGCAGAGTCAGTTTCTGAGAGCTTAGGAAAGCCTCTAGCTAGAAAGGACCACCCACCTCACTGGCTGCAGGCTCGCCAATCACAGGCAGTCACTCAGGAGCAAAAATACTTCTGACATTCTCAGACAAAATTGAGACTGTAGTGAAAGGTTAATAGCCAACCCCATAATATCTCAGAGGCGTAGCAGGAAGCAGAGCAACACAAATGGTGGTGTATATCTCATCTTGTGCTGTAGCATTTGACTGTGTATTTTCTTCAGGGTTTTGTGGATAACATTTGTTGGGCTAGATAAAAGTCACTGAAGAGCCATAATCACCTAAACCCCCTTTAGGCTCTGAGACTTGGAACCTTCTGTGGCTGCAATACTCTAATGGAAAAATCTAATGGAAAATATGTGAGGACTGGTTATATTTGTGACTATTGTAATTGAAGATAAAATAAGTAATAATATATTCCCATTGTTGTCCAGCATGTTGTGGCCTGCATGAAAGCATTTGGAGTACTTTCTGTAGACACTGGAGGTGTCCACTGGGATGGGAAAGAGAGTGTCACTGGTTGTAATTCAATTGTCACAGAATGCCTGAGGTGATTCTAGCAGACAGTGTGCAGCTTCAAGACCTGAAAAGGCTTTTGGTGATGTGAAACATGCAGTTGCTAAATGCTGGGTTTGATTTGTTTGTTGAAAGCTCAGAATAAGAGGGTAACTTTAAAAAGAAGTGTTAATTCTTTAGCCAGGGACAGCTGCCATCTCACCAGAGGCACATATGTGTAGGATTAGTTCCTCTCCTAGGCTCTTGAAAATGAACTGAAGTTTTGAAACAAGCAGAATCTGTGCTGACCTCCTGTATGAGGAGTGAGACAGGGCAGTGACTCTGTGGGTGGTAGGGTGGAAGTTTCCATGAAGTCTGGGTGGGAGCGTCTCAGATAATTTACATTTATACTAGTTTCAGTTGGTGAAGATTGGCACCCAGGCAAGGTTGGTGCCCAGTGCATGATTGTTCCTGCTTGTTTGCTTATGTAGCATGGTTTTGGATACCTAAAAATAATAGCCTTTCTTAAGAGAGTAAGACTTCAAGTAGAACTGATACAAACAAGACTGGGATAAGTGTGCAAGGTGCTAATCTGTCAGCTGTAGCTGAGTTAGGAGATACAGAACCAATATTTAAGGCAGAGTTAGAAATGGCCATGTAGCACATGCTGCTCATCAAAGTGTGTACACAGCCCAGCAGAACCATGATTCATCTAAGAAGCAGTGAGAACAGGCTCACAGTACTGAGAAAGATAAAATGGCATGGTTTCATGAGTGTATGTTGCTGCTTTGAAACCCAGTATTCTTTAACTGTCACTGTAAAATCTTCCTGGTTGATTACGACTTCAAAAGATGCAATCTACTCATGTTCATTGCAGGCTCAGTTTTTCTCACACAACAAAGAGGTTAAGGTGAAATACTTCCATTGCTGCTAGTCATGGTTAAAATGGGGAAAAAAAAGAACTTTAGGAGTAAATAACTTTTTTTTGGTGGAAAACATGGTTGTTTTCCTTAATCTGATCTAGGATTTTGTCTCTTGAAGTATACATATAGACACGGCCAAATTTCTTTTGACTGACTTTGAACCTATTTGAGTGTCATGAGTGTGAAATTGTGACCACACATGTTATATTAACAGTTTGCAGAAGACACTTGTGTTTATGTGAGAGAAAAATCAGATGCATATATGAGGTGAAAATGGAACTAGTTAAAAGATTGGGAGGAGAGCGAGACAATAACAATTTACGTATTTTGCTACTTAGAGTTTCTGTTTACATGTAGATCATCTTCTAGTTAGCATTTATGACTACATCACAAAATCTTAAACCTATTTTAAAAATAACAATGACTCTTGTAGTAGAAATGCTGCAGTTAAGGTTTTTGGTGTAGAGGCACCAGAATGATGAGAAACTTGAGCTAGACTGAGAAACATAGAAATCTGATCTTAAGAATATCAATACTCTGCAGAGGTCACAAGGTTTTCCATGTTTGTAATAGAAATGAAACTGAGAAAATTCACTAAATTTTGAAGAACAGTCTATCTCCTTTAAGTGTACATAGACTTCATGCAGAAGTTATGCATAGGAAGAAATATTTCATATATCAGATGTCCTCTTTAGGTTATGGGATACTTCCATACTTTTTAATTTTGAAGGTCATGTCTATCTAGTGGTGTGTGGGTTTTTACAGTTTACTCAGTGCCTCTGAGAGGCTCCCAAATACTTGTACAAACCCACGTTTCTCATGATTTTTGCAACTTAGCCTTTGAGCAGATTTTGCTGGTTCTGGTACCATACACATTTTGAAATACACATTTGAAATACAAAATCTCTTGAAGTCAATTTTTTTTCTTTCCTGCTTCTAGAAAGACATGGTTGACTTCACTTGAGATTAGCTTCAAGTATGGCTTAAGCAACCTTTTCATTGTAGCTGGATACATCTTTGACTGTTTCCCCATGACACAGCTGCACTCCTGTTTTGCAGGCTGTAATGGAGCAAGGCTTTTGGAAGCCCTCAAAACTACCACTGCTTCATAAGAGATCAGATGTTCTATCAAATTACCAAGCAATGAAAATCAATGTCTACAGATGGGGGAGAAAAGACTGCAAGAATCAATACTTTGTCTCGTATTTTCTTGTACACAAAAATCATTGAGAAACATGTAAACAAATGGCTTATTTAGTTTTTAATTTCTGCAGATGAAGTGACTGCATGAGGGTGTTTTCCAAGCTGATTAATAAGTTGATCAACATTTCTTGCAGTGAGTGCAGACACCTTGCAAATCAGTCCTGAAAACTGCTTCAAATTGAGCAAACAGACATTAATTTTGAAAAAACAGTTGTCATTTTAGGCTGTCTCATGAACTTTAAAGCCACTACAGCACTGAAAACCGTGAAGACATTCACACTTGCCAAAAATATTTCAGCAGTGAGGCAGATCTAGCTGTGCCTCAGAGATAGATATTGCTAAGCAGTGGTTGTTGTGTGTTTAGGTATATTTATTGAGGAGAATATTCAGATGCCATCAGGCATGGCCAAGGATGGTCCTTGGTCATCTGTCTTGCTTAGAACATGGTTCTAAACCTTTGAAAAGGCTGAGGTAGCCATCCGCAGACCCTGCTGCAACCACATGTGGAAGTTTTAAATCCTGGCATTAGTAAGCTTTCCAAAATACAGAACTTCAAGGCAAATGGTGAACATGCAGGGAAAGGGCTTCCAGGCAGAAGACAGGGAGGTCAATGACAATGTCTTTCATTTTTCCCTTCTTTCTGAAATCTGGCATGAAGCTAAGGTCAGTGACTGTGATAATAAAGGCAAATGATAAAAAAGGGGCACTTCAGCATACTCTAGATAACAGGACATTTTTAAATGGACAATTTAAAATGAGGGTATGGATGGATTTTTTTGTTAAAACAATCAAAGCTTGTGCTAATGCAAATGAAATCCATTTTTAGCTGCAGGAAATTTTGACAATTTCAGAGGAATAAAAAATATGAGGATAATATCATCATGATGGTAATTCACAGTAATTATAGAAAAGCATAATTGCACAACACAAGCACTAATCAAAGCTCGGAAGAGTACTTTGGCAATCATAAGGATTTCAGAACTATTAGCATTTACCTTTGTTATTTGGCACCAGACAACAAGCATTATTAATTTCATGTCAATCTAGAGCATAATTTCCCTGATCAGATATCAATTCATAATAACTAACCACAAAAATTAGCTTATCTAACATTGCTTTTGATACCTTGACCCAGAATAAACATGCTCCAGTTTATATTGCAATATTCCTCAAGTCAGACACCTTCAGATCCTGTTTGACTAGTTGTGTTGCTGCCTGCCAGATCTACCAAGTTCAAATGGGATACTATCACTGCTTGCATTTGCAAGGTCACTTCTTTCTCTGCTTTCAATGATCATTCTGAAGACAGCATGGGAACAAGTGGTGTGCTTGTTCATTTTTGTTTCTCCATAATGGCTATTTCTTTCTCCTCTGATCCATTCCATGACTACTTCTAGGGCAATCACCACCTCTTTGATCAAATCTTCTACAAATATATTCCTATTAACATCCTCAAAAATTCCCAGAAGCTTCTTTTACCTGGTGTCACAAAGTAAGTCTGTAATGGTTTCATTGTAGATTTCCATGTAAGAAACTCTTGGCAAGAAGTCTCTCTGTGGAATCTCTCAAATAACTTGGAAAATGTCTTGAATTGCCTTAGGGATTACACCTGCAGAATCCTCATGCTCCAGTGTTGTGAATGTCTTCCTTGAAGCTGCCTGTAAGCAAAAATTGTGCCATTGTAAACTTGCACGGTGGACTGTAGTTGGAACTGCTACACCTTCATACAACTGCTGAATGCTGTCACTTAGATGCGATCATAATAAAATACTTCTGTGCCATTTACCTTCACTCCTCCAGTGAAGTCACAGTTTATCTTCTGGAACCCTTTCTCTGGAAGTGAATGTACAGACTGTCACCGTGCTCTTGTCACCACTGCCAGTGTCAGCAAAACTGCTTGCTTACTTTCTTTCCCATCACATAATGCCATGACCTAGGCTGTTACCCAGGTTTAAACTGCCAAGGGAATGGGAGTGCATGTAGTGTTCTCTATCTCCCCAGTTGCAGGGACCAGCACTGAGGACCCACCAGGTCAGTTCTTGACTTTGAGCCTGGTGCCACCAGCAGGACTTGAGGTTTTTTGACCATGAGTTAAAGAGGAACCTAATGAGATTCAACAAGGATAAGTGCACAGCTGCTTCTCTCTTGTGCCTGTTGATAGAATAAGGGACAAGGGTGTGAACTACACCACAGGAAGTTTTATCTCAACATGAAGTACTCTACTGTAGGGGTCATGGAGCACTGGAACAGGCTCCTCAGTTTGTGGAATCTCCTCCTCTGGAGACTTTCAAGACCTGTGTGACATGCACTGGATTATATGGTCCTGCTTTGGCAGGGGAGTTGGACTTTCTCTCTAGAGGTCCCTTCCAACCTCTAACATGTTGTGATCCTGTGATTTTTGTAAAGTGTTTTAGAAAGGAAGCCATGCTGGTGATTGCTCTAGAAATAGCAGTGTTTTCCTTGAATGTCCCAAGGTTTGAGGGCCATCCTATATGTGACCAAATCCCATCAATTAGTTTGCATCTGCTGGCCTAAAGCTTCAGAGCATTGTACATGCTTTTCCACTTGATCCTTGAGCCACCAACTCCCATTTTTTGTTTAATAAAGCAAGATATGGCTTATCAACATGCAGATGTGGTTATTTCCCAGGGTCAGAAATGGTATGTATTGAATATGTTTTCCTTTCCTCAATTGACTCACCCTCGCAGTGCTTTTCTTTGGCTTGTGGCAGGATTGTTTTTCTGTTAGCAACTTATTTAACACACCATTCTGACACCTTGACAGTTCATGTGCTAAATCAAAATTTACAATTACTGGCAGGCAGTTATTAGATGTATTGCACTTAATTAACTTTGCACCTAATTACAAGCAATGCTGGCCGATTACAAAGGGCATAAATATATTAGTGCCCTAGCTGTCACATTGTGAAAATGGCTGTTTGAACAAGTCAAGCAAAAGCAATTACCACATTGTGTGCATGGTGAAGTGTAGTGGAGTGCAGAAAGAGGAATGAACTGGTTTACTGTTAGGAGGAATTTAATTTTGCAGTTTACATTTTGGTATGATAAAAGATTTCTGTTCAGTTGTATAAACTTCAGCAGTGCTTCGTGTGTGAAGGGAAAACAAAAGTTGCATGGAAAGAGCTGACTTAGGTTTTGTTAGAGATCTACTCTCTGTATCTGTAGATGATAGTGTGAGGATTCCAGCATTAAGGAAGAAAAACAGTCTAACATGAGACACTCTGCAATCATAAGTGAAACTTGTGATTCAGAAGGGCACTGTTCAACTGTTACTTATACAGTAGTTGCCAAAAGGAGGAGGAAAGCAGAATTTAGTCTCATCTGTAGAGGGATATGTTGCAAGGAGCAAATGTTAGAACTCAGCTGGTGTTCTGTGGAAATCTGTCTTGTTAGCCCAGGAAGAAAACATCTCTGATAGAAAAGTAAGCAAGACATTCTGAGCAATTAAAAAAATTTCCTAAGTGCCTTTGTAAGCAGTCTGTATTAGATGCTTCCTTCTGTATGAAGCATCTGTTCTAACCACCACATACTCTTTGGCATAGGAAAATATCATGTTACAGGTGGCTTAGTTAATTGTTGTTGCACATACACCCATAGAGGGATGTTGTCTCAATATTAAAAGAAACCTGGTTAAGGAGAAGAACTGAGAACTGTTAAATACCTGAGGTGGTGTGGTTTTGGCTTTTTGTATTCTTCAAATATTTCCTCCTTCTGCTAAGCAAGAGAAAGCCCTGAATTGTCAGTGTTTTGTGACAAAATTACATAAAATGATTGGACTTGATGACCTCAAAGGTATTTTCCAACCTGGTTAAAATGTTTGTTTCCCTTTTCAACAAAACTTAGTCTCACAATTATGCAGCAATGCACAGACAAACAAATTTAAACTCAGTCATAGGAATTTCACAGTCAATATATACTGTGCTGTTTGCTTCATAAGAGATAGTTAATGTTTTGTACAAAACAGTACCGAGGTTGTGTGAAGCAGTTTAATATATATTGGCCAAAACAGGCTGCTAGAACTTGACTTTGCTTGAGGCAAATGGAAGGAAACAGAGGGAGTCACAATATGGAGCTAAATTAGTTTGCTGTAGGGCTTATACACTGTTATTTACAAGCTCTGAATAAAGCTTGTTTCAGAGCTACAAACTTGTAGTGGAACACCACCTGTATGAGGAAAGGCTGAGGGAATTTGTTCTGTAGCTTGGAGAAGAGAAGAATGGGGGATGACCTCATTAATGTTTAAAAAAACATGAAGGGTAAGTGTTGGGAGGATGGATCCAGGCTCTGGTCAGTGACAGGACAAAGGGTAGTGGGTGCAAGCTGAAGCAGAAGAGGTTCCACCTGAACATAAGGAAAAACCTTTTTCACTGTGAGGGTGACAGAACACTTGAACAGGCTGCCCAGAGAGCTTGTGGAATCTCTTTCACTAAAGACATTCAAAACCCACCTGGATATGTTCCTGTGTGACCTACTCTAGGTGGTCCTGCTCTGGCAAGGGAGTTGCATTAGGTGATCTTTTGAGATTCCTTCCAACCCCTAACATAACATTCTCTGATTCTGTAAAAGAGAACTGAGGATATATGTAAAACTCTCTCAGCCCAGAACAGCCTTTCACTGTTACTCTCATCTAAATAAGACACCTATGTTTTGATAACTCATGAAAAAAGTAGATGTCCTGCAAAAAAGTTTTGGATGCCTTCGCAATTGTGCCTCATGGAAAAAGTCAGTTGACTTCTATGTGCACAACAGCATGAAGCATGAGATGATGTGTTTTCAGATACAACTTTGCATCACCGCTGAAAGTGTTGTTCAATGAATGCTCTCCTTGGGTGGAGAGCAATTTTTACCCTGCATAAAACTAGAGATACTGCTCTAGAAAAACAAACCTGTGTAGAAATCATGCAGCTGGAATGAGCTGGGGGAGACAAGCACTGCCATTCAAGTAGAGTGTACATGAGCATGTTGGCTCTTTAGCCACTCTGTATTAGAAGAGTTTGGAGCTCAGCCCAGTAGACATGTTAAAAACATTTATGGGGTCATGTAAAGCTCTATGATCTCAGTTTTCCAAGGCAAATTAGAAGCTATTAAGCTTTTCACTGATGAGAATCTGTGTGGTGCATGGAATTAATATGAAAATAATGTAGACTTGACTCTTCCAGTGTACAATATAAATTATGTTCAATGTTAACCTGTTTACAGTGTGTTCAAATGTTATTTTATTAATTGAATGCACTGGAATCCACAACTCCATGAGTAATGTTTAGGTTGGAAAAGACTCTTAAGATCATTGAATCCCACTGTAAGTCTAGTGTTGCTAAGTTCACCACTAAGCCACATACCTAAGCACTATGTTTTACATATCTCCAGAGAGGTCGTTGCTGCATGGGTGCTGCTTTGATCCAATTGCTATGAGTTAAAATATTCAACCTGAATAGTCAGTTTATGTATTTATATGCTTTCTTTTGTATCATAAACCACTGGTGATGGAAAGAGGGGTATATACAACACTATGCATCACCACTTCTGGCTTTTTCCTAGGAAAGCTCCATCTCCAGCAGTTATGATAGATGAGAGATTCAGATCTGTGACCCCTTTACTTGAATTTGAAATAGGCTATAATGTTCTAGTCAAATTGTTTCGTTTGTTTGGGTTTTTTTTCCATCTGCATAAATAGCAGCAGGCACCATGAAACATGACCTGCTTCAACTGAGATCTGATACCCACCACTAATGTGCTGCTCACAGCACTGCCATAGGAGAGTTGTTGCTGAAGTGTGCTGGAGAGCTTTACAGATTGAAAATACCAATGCCAACATGCCTCAAAAGAATCTCAAAGTTTGACTGTTGATACAGTAGTTCTCAAGAAAATGAATCCAACAACAGCACAGAATGAAGAAAAGCTGTGAAGAGTGGTGGGGAAGCTGGGAGAGAAAGAGGCGGGGGGGGCGGGGAAAGGCTAAAAAGTTTGGAGTTGATGTTTACCGTTATTAATTGCCCAACTTTTTTGCCAAGAGTTCTCCATTTGTAAGCCATGCAAGATGCTTAATATTACATCTGTGATCGTGAGGGGACATGTCTAGAATTAGAGAGAATACAATGCTCTGATACCTTGCAACCTGGCAAGTAAACCTGCCTACATACAGTCCTCTTAACATCTGATGGTGGTGATTCTGAACATGTGCTCGTGCAGTCACCCTCAAAGACAGGATATTACCCATCCTGCTACATTCTCTAAAGCAAAAGTCAACACATGACCAGAGACAGGACTCAGGGACTCAAGTTCACCTCACTGCCACACTTCAACAAAACATAGCTTTGAATTCTCTTGGCTCTGGAGGTACTGCACAACATATAGGGCAAAGGAGGAGGGAGCTGAAATTTAAAATGTCACCAGAAAATTCAGAAGTGCTATGTTTCTTAGAGCAGTGAAGCAGGCTAAAAGTTGCATGAAGTTGTCCCATCTTGAAAAGGGGAAAGGTCAGAAAATCTTTTTCCAAAAAGTCTTACTGATAATCAGAAGGTTATTAGTACATACCCACATATATAAACTTACTGTGCTTTGGAAGTGAAACTCACTAGCAGATCATTGCATCTGGACCTAATATTAGTGCAGAATCATTGAGGTCCTTTCCAACCTAAACCCTTCTAAGGTTGTCCAGTTCCAACCCCCTGCCATAGGCAGGGACACCTCCCCCTAGAACAAGTTGCTCAAGGCCTCATCCAACCTGGCCTTGAACACCTGCAGGGAGGGTGCAGCCACAGCCTCCCTGGGCAACCTGTGCCAGTGTCTCTCCATCCTCACTGTAAAGAACCCTTTCCTAACATCTACTTTGAATCTCCCCTCTGCCTGTTTAAACCTATTCCTCCTTGTCCTGTCATTACAAGGCTTTGTAAATAGTCCCTCCTGAGCCTTCCTGTAGGTCCACTTCAGATACTGGAAGGCCACTGTAAGGTCTCCTTGAAGCCTTCTCCAGGCTTAAGAGCCCCAACTCTCATTGCCTGTCCTCATAGGAGAGGTGTTCCCACGCTCCAATCAGCTTTGTGGCCCTCCTGGACTCACTCCAACAGTCTGATGTCCTCCTTGTGTCGGAGGCTCAACAGATTTAATGTAGCTAATAAAACATCCTTCTTGCAATAATCTAATTAGATTGTCACAAAGATTTTTTTTTTTTTTTTAAAGGCCCAAGATCCTACTTTTCTGGTTATTTAATCATACAAGAAGCCATCCTGCCTCTCTTTCACCTTTATTAACAGAGATGTTAGCAGTTAGATCTCCGATTTTATCTGCTTATAATGAAGCTCTCAGTAAGAATAATTAGCAAAGCTCATTGACAAAGCTTTGCTGATTTGTCAGACCCAGAAGTATTTTTGTTATTACATTTTATTTTGCCATGGCATCTACTTAAGATTATATGAAACTCTGCAGTTGGCAAACTGTGCTATGGTTAGGTCTAAGGCTTATTAAAATTAAAAGGGTATTTTCAGTGTTTTCAGAGTCAGCTCTGATTGTTTTAAGCTTTACTTGTTATTGATTTGGGTTTTTTTAATACAAAACCTAAAAATAGTTAAGATACAAGCTACTTTTTAAAGCCTGCAATTTACAGTGACATTTAACTGATTTTTCCAGAGCTGCAATTGGATAAGCCTGTACAGTTGACCAATGATAATGAGACACAAGTAATATTTAAAATTACCTTTCTGAATTGATTTTTGCCTGCAATTATCCGTTGTGTGTATGTAATTTATGATCCAGAAACAGTTTATAATAATATAACACAATTACATCATATTTTTCTAAATAAAAATAATATAACACAATTACATCATATTTTTCTAAATAAAAAATGGTACAATGGGTTGCTAAATTCCTTCTATTTCAATTCAGATGTTGTGAAAAAATAATATATGAAAATTCAACCCAAGTGACATTGAGAGAATTCAGTATCAAAGGAATAATATTCTGATTTTTTTTTTTTTTTAAAGTTATCTTGTGAATGTATTTTGGCTAAAACAAACCACTGGCCACTTCACAGCTGGCAAGTAATAAAAGACCTAAGCAACAGAAGAAGGTTACTGCAGCATAATGACTGCTAGTCTGCAAATAAGTCACATACTTTCTGGGATTAGAGCTGAGTTCTATTTTCTCCATTTTTAGCCCTAATTCCTTATGTTTGTTTTTTATAAGATTTTGCTTACTTTGAATTCCCTTTCTTTCTCACTTGTCTATAATAGTGGCATGATAAGATAAAAAGGACAGCAGAAAGTCTAAAGGAACTGCTCATTTCACATTATCTTCTGTCAGGTAGCACATCTCTGATAGCCCTTGGCATCACCCTGATATGCTTTGGCCAGGCAGGATACTTGTGGACATCTGTGAAGATTTTAGTCACCTGCATTTCAGAGCATGACTCCCATCGCTTGTGATAATGACTACACTAAGCTTTCCTCTCTAGCTAAAGCAAAACCAAAGGCTGTATTTTGTACCTAAAGCCAGCTAAATCATACTGATATGTAAGGAGTCACTTAGAGATACCTCAGTTATTTAGGCAACCTGTTACCGAATGCTTACTTAGCTTGAAAGAGTGCTGTCACTGCTAGCAGAAAAATATAACCTTCCTCCCTAATTTGTTCTCCACAAATACTGTCTTCTATCCCCACCCTTAATATAGCAATTAATGAAGTCTATGTAAGTCTTTCCATAGATTTCAGTGGTCTGCAGCAAAAAGTTCCAGCCCTGCCTCTGGGAGCTGTTTTCAGTCCTCCTGGCTAAATGGAATTTGTTAGCTCCGCCGCATTACTTATTAATTTATCTTACCATGTTTGACAGTCTACCTGGGAGGCAGAAAGGCTGCAATGTAATAGTTCAAGGTATATTATGTTCATGAATTTATGTGTATATTAACTGAATGTAGAAGTTAAAAGAAATTATTTTGTATGTAATAGACTACAGTATAGACTAATGAGAAATGAAGAAATGTTAGTCACTGCACCATAACAAAATATTCTCACATCTAGGCATCCTCTGGAGAATTGTTACCTCATGCTTTGTGTGATGGATGCTTCCCAACAGTGAGTTTGTTGTTTGAAGTGACTCAGTTGGAATTACTTCTCACTTGGAATTCACTTCTGAGTGAAGCCAAGGAATGTTAATGTTTTAGAGAGCTTAATGATACCTCTTACACTATATTTACAGTATTGGCATAATATTTAATTTTAGTATCTGTAATTTTTTCCAGTTTATATGTTGAAAAGTGGCAGAGGGGTTATAATTAAATACTAGAACATCCCTACACTGCTAGTAAAACCTCTTTTTCCTTTTGTAATTCCAAATCTAAAATGGCTTTGTTTTCTATACTGATCTGTCATTACAACAGGGTAAACAGGTATCTATCTTTAAAGTTTTATTCTGCAGTATGTAAACTGGCACATCACAAACTACTGCAATGACACAGAAGTAAATGGAAAAAGGTTCTTATCCATATTGCTGTTCCCATTGGATATTAAACACCTGACATTTTTCATGCCGTATTTATTTCCATCTTTAGTATAGATTTCTTAGGACAGATGATTTCTTATGCTAGCTGAAGACAGCAAATTGTCTAAATATTTGCATGCAGTAAACCAACCCAGTAGTCACACGGGCTGGGTATAAAACCTGTTGAAACCCGAATGAATATTGCAATTCAAGTTGCCTTGGATCAGTCCACAAATGCAAACTATGTTTTCTAAATAAACATTTTAGAATGTTAAGTCACAAAATACTCCTACTTATTGTTCATTAAAGTATCACCTTCTTAGATTATTCACTGTCCAAATTATATACCTTTCCCCCAAAAGGATTTAATATATTGTAAGATTATACCTTTCTCAATATGCTTCATGCTCTTTTCTCTTTTGCGCTTGCCTCTAATGATCTAGTCTTACGCATTTTTAAGACACCAGCTACTCTAATTGCACCTCTTGTTCTTGCATTATAATGGACTCTCTGAAATTCATGATTTCTCTCACCTTTGCGATTCAGAGTTTTCACTGGAACTCTGCAGTCTCTCTTCAGAAAAAGAGATTAGTCCCTGAACATTCTTGGGCTTTGGGCACCAAAAGCAAACATCTAGCAGTTCCTAGGAAATTGTATGCTACTATACAGCTATGAAATAGATTTTCCTACATTGCCAGTGGGAATTTGCGTTTTTAACAGCTTTCTGCTCCAGTGGCCCTGGAGAGAAAAGTGTCCAAGTAGTAGCAACAAGCGCTATTATTAATATTTACTACTCATACTACTCCATGATACAGTATCTGAATTAATACATCTTAACAGAGGCTTCAAAACCATGTACCAAAGACATCCACCTATGCTGGCATATATTATTCACTTGACTGAATGCATAGAATGGGGAAAGTATCAGTGAAAAATTACTAAAAAAGTTACCTCACTGACCACTTAGATGTAAAATCTTTATGGTAAATATGATGCAAATGTAAGCACGGCAAATAGTTCACTACCAATAGAGAAACTTCATCCAGTGTAACATAAAATCCATTCTTTTTAATCTTAAGTAGAACAAAAAGTTACCTATTACATATCAGCTAGGAAGCCTATCTGATTAACAAAGCCTCTGTAAGACATGTCAGGGTTTATCTGCTGGTTATCATGCAGGGCAGTGATGCTGATGGAATGTGAGCACAGGTCCTGCCACTTTGACTGTAGCACTGTTCCAGAGCTTGCCTCTAATGGAAACAAAACCCAGTGGTGACCATCAGAAATCTGATTGAGAGTGGCATTCTGAGCCTGGTGCTGGTGACCCAATGACTGGGAATTGCCCTGGAGGTTCAAAGTCTCGTGTCCTTCCCAGGGTAGCAGTCACACATGTAACAAAACTGCCTAGTTAAATTACATTAGCCAACTACTGTTTACAAATTTCAGGATCACATACGGTCTGCTCAGTGTTTGGCACAGATAAAACACAATCAGCCCTGGCATTTGAAGCTGCTGACAGATTGCCAGCACTGATGCAGATGGTGGCAGCACAAGAGCGCTAATTACTGATGACATTAATGATGAGATAACCTGTCTCTCTTCAGCTAATAAACAGATGGAATGTGTTTCCTATTAATTTTTTTCCAGATAACAAATTGTTTAGCTTTAATGGTAGAGAGCAACAAAACCAAATTATCTGTTCTTTGGAGAAATTTGTTTTCTGCTAATTGCTCTAAACAATCAATAAAAGAATTACAACTGGCATTATCCCACTGAGAACAGAAGCAGGGAAGTCAAAGTCAATTAGCTTCCTGTAGTACGATGCACTCAGATGGAAAGAGCTATTACAACAGAGTGTAAAAGTCAAACTATAAAGTATGCAGTTCCAAGAGCAAAGCAGACTTGGATGGAAAATCTAACGGAGGGCATTTACATATCTTTCAGCTCTCCATATATCACTGCAATTTCCAGTTTATTCTTTAGATGCATCCTAAAAAAGGGTAAAAAGTAACATGAAGCTCTGAGATTTTTAGAAGGTTCTGTGTTTCAGGAGGCTATAAGTCTCCAGAAGTCATAACAGAAAAATGTCTCAGTTTGCAGCACAAAAAGAACAAATAATGAGGTCAGTTTTTTCTTAATATTCCAAAACCATGGAAAAGCTGAGGACTCCAGAGTGAAATATTATGTACATGGGCTGCCGTAGTTGACTTTCCCACCTTTTCTCTACTACTCTCGAGGCAGGAGGGGGCAAGGAATAAAATAGGGCAAATCTTGTTGCCACATCATCAGTGCTTGATACAACAGCCAATGGTTCAAGTAAGGAGACGGCTTCATCAGGACTGGGAGTTCCTATCTAGGGCAAGCATCAGATACTAGTGATGTGCTGAATGACTGGGGTATCTCTCCCCTCATAGACTGCACTTCAAGCTCTTGCTGAGTTCATAAATGTTCTGAGAAGTGACCTGCAGGGTCACAGCTCCTGACCCAGCCAAGCAGAGTCTCTTGCCAGAGGAGGCAAAGCACTAAGAGGAGGAAGCACTAAGAGTAGTCTCCCCTATTGTCTGCTACAGCCTAGCAGACTCTTGGCCCCTGTTACCCTGCTCTGGACAGCACTGCTGCTTTGGTTATGAGTCAGAGTTATGTCCTAGAGCCAGAACAAATTTACCTCAGGTCCTAATGGACCCGAATTGATAGCCATCGGGTATGTTGAACATCACAATCACTCCTCAAGTGATAAAACAGCACTTACATCCTTTGAGATAGAATGAATTTTGAACATCAGCTTGTGGTGGGCAGTTTCACAATTGCAGGTCTTTGGAGATTTCACTAAATATTTTTCACAAATATGCTTACTTTTGAATGTGAGACTTAAAACTCCATATGGATTACTTCCAATTATCACTCTATGATTTCAGAATGTTTTTATTGTTTTTGGTTGTTGTGTTTTTTTTTTTTTTTTAAATGAAGTCAATCTTATACAGAAAAAGAGCATGGTTTTTCCAGTCCAGATGCATAGGTTGTATATGCAAACAGGAACGGAAATTGCCTACAGAGCCTTCATGCTTCAAGTACAATTTGTGATTATTTTTATATTCAGCCATGAACACGTTCTGTGGTAATAGTCCACTCCTATTGTTTTATGGTATCAGATGAAGGCTGGGACATTAAAAGCAGGGCATAAGAGAAATGAGAAAATGTCAGTAAAAGCAGCTGATGAAAACCTTATTAAAAAACTTTGCATGTTGGGCTGTGTTCTTTCTGTAATGTATATGTTTGCAATAATGGCTCTGAATTCTGCAGGGACCTATAAGTAATGAAGAAAATTGGTCAAGCAAAGAAAGGAGTTATTGGAAATTTGAGTGCTGTTGAGTCCCATAATATGCAAACTAAACATCTGCATAAAATAAACCTGTGCCCTACTGATAGCTTTTATGTCGTACCCTTATATATCAATTTGTTTGCTGGGTTGAGTTTACTCCAGTAACTGTTTTGTGGTGAGAATTATGTCCCCAGTTTCTGTAAGTAGTCAACATTCCTTGACAGTTTATTATCAATTACAATGCAAAATGCAAAGCTGAACAGGATATATAGTCTTTCCAAGGAAAAAGTTACCCATTTACTTAGAACAGAAAGCTTCTGGGGTTAATGTCTCTTTCCCAGTTGAGGAGCAGTATAACAAGAGGAGAAAAGAGAATGGTTAAAGCATGGCAAATATTCTGAGATGGAAGCTACAGTGTGGAATTGAGTCAAAGATGAAGAGTCAGGCTGTACAAAAGAGGAGGAAAAAAAAGTGAAGAAAAGTACAAACTAGACTGAAGAGAGGTTGGACAAGATGACCTTTGAGGTCCCTTCTAGCCAGTGCAATCTGTGAAGCTGCTCATTTGCCTAGAAAGACAGAATATAAAGAGGTATGAATGGAGAAGAACCAAAACCTGTAGAATTGGAGAAGTTACACAAAAGATGTAATATACCAGAGTACCAAAAAATACAGGTTTGAAACCTGTTATTTTCATTCATATTGTAATATGAATGAAGAATAAAGGAAAACCTGGTGCTCAGCAAGGTTTTGAGATGGGAGAAACATGCCTTACCAGGAAAGCCTTAGGCTCTTTATTTCTTGGCTCTACTCTGTCAGAAAAAGGTGGTTGATCTGAAAGAGTTGCCTTGAGTAAACCTGATGATAGCCGGCTGGTGGAAATTATGAAGCTAGAGATGTGAACGAAAGCAAGAGGTGTTTTTGAAAGGTAGATCTTCAATTTTCATTTCCAAATATTGTGACAACTGCCAACAGCTATCTAAAAGTGCCCTCAAAACTATACTTTGACTTATTTCTTTGTTCTTTTAATCTAAGGGAAACAATTAGTCCAAACGAAACACTTTATCACTGAAACACTGAACCCAATTTCTTGGCTGATGACAAATCATAATACAAGAAGAGAGTGTCGTAAAGGAGGAGTCCCAAGTGTTGATAATCTATGGGTGACAAACAAAAGCCATATGCAAGTGGGCTGTATGAACAGCAGAGTGCTTCATGTACTCGTTTAATTTCTGTCTTAAATGATTACCCGCCGGTTTCATGTAAAATGCTGTCAGTGGAGATCTCTGTTAGTAGAAGGAGAGCTTGCAAATGTATCAAATGCATGTGAATATGTAAGGACTGTGCTAGTTTGAAGCCAGCTAGAATGTTTTGGTGAGAAGGATTAGATCACAGGCTGTGAAAGAGAAAAAATGGTGATGTTTACTTCACTCATAGGCTTGCTGAGATGTATAAGAACAAGAGTGTAAATATAGATTATGCAGTTTGGGCACAGCCTGGGCTTTGAGCAGCATTTCTCTCTAACCTCACCCTCCGTCTCTCTGATTAATCCACCTGCTTCCTAACCCCTCCCGGCTGACCCTCCATTCTTCCTTGGGGCACAAGGCAATGTCTGGGGTAAGGTAGAGGGGTGGGAGAAGGTGGAAGGGCGGTCAGGAGCCCCTCCTGGGCACTCTGGTTTCTGGGAGAGGTGTTGTGTTTCTGTATTACTTTTTACCTTGCATATAGCTGTATATACTGTAAATATCTGCTTGTATATTGTGCTAAGATGTAAATAAGCTTCATTCAATTTCCAGAGCTGGCTGAGTCTAGTCTGGGTGATTTCCAAAGTGTGGGGGAGCGGGTAATGCCCAGACCCACCACAAAGGACAAACTGAGCTTTTCTACTTTTCTGCTTTCTGTTAAACCCTGGTTATTTTGCAAGCTTCTCACCCTCGTCCGTCACATTCTTCTGTTTGCTTATCCTTCTGTCCTGTCCAACTGCAGTTGCTGAGAGTGTGGGCTCTCTCATTGTTGCTGTAGGTCATGCACACTCTGCAGTCTTTCACTGAACAGGGCCTTCATTGCAGCACTGCAGTAATATATAACCATTTATGTGTGTGTGTGCATTGTTATCAGTCAGGATCTGTGTGTATTACCAATATTATCTGATGGCATGATTCTCACCATGGAAGGAAAATGTCTATCTTTAAAATCTTGGGATTTGTGAAGATTATGACTACAAAGCAGCAGATTTTGCTACCATGCATCTCATGTAAAAGACCCCAAACACAGTTCTTTGTTCTTACTACACACTGAAACTGTGTCCTTGGTGCTTAAGACCAGGGTGCACAAGAAAATGCCATGCTTTGAAATATCTGTACTTCAGCCAGACTTCTTTCATCCTTATGAGCTGGTTTCACACGGATCAAGAGTCATCTCAGGACAGTGTCTACACTTGTCACCAGTTTGTACTTTAGGGGATAGCTGTGTGAATGAGTAGCACAGTGGAGCAATTTGTAGTCTCAGTTACTCTCCCACTGAGCATGCAAAAATGGTGTCAGTCTTGCAGAAACAGGTCAGACTATGCCAGAAAGTCCCAATATTTCAAATGTATCTTTTACTGCAAAGCCTCTTGAGGCTTTTTTTGTTACCTAGTACAAAATTATCTTCCAATAATGTTGCACCAAGACCTGCTAGTCAGGCTCTTGACTAGTGTTCCCAAAATCAGTCACCCATCAGATTCTGTGGGCCAAATCCACTGCTTCTATAACTCCATTGACTTCAAAAGTTCATATAAGGGAAGAGTTTGGTTCATTTTAACTAACTATAGCATAGTGTTCTTTGCAGGTTCCCTGGTGTATAATTCTCATAGCCTTCTTCCATAGAGTAATGGAGATTAATTTTAGAAACTGTAGATTTTACAGATCCCAGGGCATTTGCCAAAACCATTATTTTGCTTTGAGTATGTAGGCTCTCTGGCTGACTTTTCACTTGAGGGGAGTTATATCACAGACATCTTAACAGCTTATACCCTAGTTTGACTCTGTACCACTAGGGATTGTCTTCAAGCCCAATAACCTTACTGTTACTTCCTATGTTTAAAGTCTGTGCTAAGTAATAAAAAATCAAAATAGATTGAAAAAAAAGGGGGAAAAAAGGAAAAAAAAAAAGGTTTAGGTCCCACTGCAGCTGCAGTCTCTAAGAATTTCGATGGAAAACACCAGTATTCTATAAAATAAAACCACCAAAAATGACACCTGAATACTTCTGAACATGAAAGAAAATTTTAAAAATCCTCCCATGTTCTTTAATAATATCTTAGAGTTATGATCACCCTTCTGATGGGCAGACAGAAAGATATTTTGTTAGAAGCCAGTCCTGTTCTGGAAAGTTCATAAATCCATTTTTACCTGTATGTATGATTAAGTCCCACTCCTCTCATGGCCAGTTAAAGGTGTGGTGTTGCCTTACCTATTGGAAGGATAGTGTCTTAGTTCCTACAGAGACCTAAGAGGTGTAATGTATTCTCAGAGGTAGGGAGGGTCTGTTGATTCTTGCCTTGTGGCTTTTACTAGCCAGTTAATCCTGAGGTGTGTGACTAGAAACTTGTTTCAGTTTTGCTTCTCTGGATGTCCTCACCAGGTGGCTTACACAATTCTGTAAACTTCCTTTTAAGAGAGCTCCTCAGAACTGAGGAAATCACTGATGTTGCAAGTAACCACGTGGTTCCACAATTAATCATAATTCAGCTGATGGGTAATTTGTAGCAAAATTTTAGTAATTGGTAATGGACTTTAGGATTTCATCAATGAATTTGAGTTCCAAATGATGATGATATTTCTGCAATTCTTATTTTTGTAATTATTTCATGTATTTTCTTCCTGGGTTCACCTGTTTCTCCTCTACAGCCATCTAGCTCATTTTGAAAATTGATTTCCCCTGAGCTAAAATGGGAGGGAAATGAAACAAGCAAAAAAAAGGAGGAAAGAAATGTGTAAATGAAGGATTTATTTTAAAGTGCTAAAACAAAAAAAGGTGAAGGACTTGTAAATGGGGATTGAAAAAAAACAACATGCAAACCACCTTGAAATAAAGTGAATCACATGCAGGAGAAACAGTGTGGAAATTATTAATGGAATTGCTTTCCATTTTTTCTGCCATTTTGTCTTGGCAAGCCACAGTGCCAAATTGTCAGCACAGTTCTGAGATGGACATTTTAGCATCTCTTTCACAATTCTATGTCAGGGCTATGGAAGAAAGATTCTAATTTGTATTGAACTCTTAGACTTACAAATGTGCCCTTTCCCCATGCCAGACAGTCAATGATGCACTTTATTGCTTTTTTCAGCTTTCTCAGGAGGGAAGATTGACCTCTTTACATTGGAGGACCTCAGTGGTGTATGCATTGTTAGAGCCTTCCCACCTGCTTTTGACAAGATGGATGAAATACATCAGTAAGTAACATGATTTTGACATAAAAGTATGTAGTCAGGAATAACTGCATAAGTGAATTCACGGTTCAGTTTGAACAAACCTATGAGTAATAGTAATTCCAGTCTTAACAGATTATTAATTCATCATTTATATGCTCACAAGATATGGAGTCCACTAAAAACACTGGGTTCTGATCCTACGGGGACTTAACAACTTGGTTAATTTTGACCATCACACATGATCAGAGAAGTCTGTTTTAAGCCTGCCTGAAGAAAGAAATACTTGAACAATATATTTAAATGTTTAATTTCCATATGGTCTGATCCAGTGAAGTGAAATTGGCATCTCTGCATTAAAGAGAAGCTCAGCTCAGTTGAGTGCTCAACCAGAATAATTCTGCTGAAATTAGAATGAGAGGCTTTTGGTTTTCCTTACATCCTCTAAGTTACATGTACTATATCAGGTGTAAAAGATTTTGAGTCCTACCAAGTCCTACCTAGTGTTCAGCAGCACTAAATCCCTTGTGCCATGCTCCTCACAAGAAGAGAGGGAAAGGAATACTGCCTGCCAAGTAGCAAAAATGTAATGCCCTGTACAGCATGATCTTCTGTCTTTACTTACCTGGCTTATAATAATGACGAAATTGTTGGGCTCTTTGGATAATAATCTGTTTAATGCTCCTGGAAAGCTGCTGTTTTTTTCAGCAGTAATTGCTTCCAGTGGGACTAAACATTAGTAAAGGTAAGTCTTCTGTCATCAGGGACTAATTAGGACAAGTGCAAAGGAAATAAAGTAGAATGAAAATTGTTCTTATTATTCTTAATATTCCTATGTTCTGAGCCTAACAGCACACTCTGTTGCTTGCTTGTAACATTACCTATTGGCATTATAAAAATTGTCTAATGTGGAAGACTGTTTTTCTTTTATTGATCCTTTTTTCTGTGTATTGACATAAATGCTACCAATTAATGCTTGATTTCAGTGCTGCTTTCAGTGGAAAGCCACACTTGTGAAGACGTAGTAGGCAAACGTTTTAGAGTCACATTCAAGGAATACAGCCAAGCAGCTTGAGGTTGATTTTTCCATGGTAACTTTACCTGAACACATATGGGAAACTTAAGATATGTTGTAGCTAAGGAGGAAATAATTACTTCATTTTCAGGACTGCAGATAGGGGAAGTCTGAATCCTATGTAAGAATACATAAATAAATACTAAAACACTGCTGTAAAGAACTAGAAAAAATAGCATGGTTTTTGTGAGAGCCCTCAGTGGTTATTCTTTTACTGGAGTCATTACAGGCTTTTCACTTAATTACAGAAAAGCTTAATGTTCACATACTCGTCTCTGTAGGAATTCCTTGAATATTTTGCTTAGCATGCAAAGGCATAGCTTAAGTTGGCCAGTGGTAAGAGAACATTGTTTTATTTTTCACTGGGGACTTCTACACCACACAGGCTTTCTGTTTGACCTTTAAATTTTCTTCAGAGGACAAGAGGTTGATGTCCTGCAGGACAACCAGAAATACCCAACATGGTACAGCTGCTCTGGAGAAAACCTAAACCACTTTTGAGCACAAGGAGTAGTAAACATCTGGGGATCATTTGAAACTGTAGCTGCTCACTCACTATGGAAGACATGAAAGAAGCAGTTAATGTTTCATTTCTGGGCAGGGGATTGATCTTTATCACCACTTTCCCTAAACTGTATTAATAACAATCACCAGGGACAGAAGAAGTACGCATATTTTAAAGGGCAGCAGTAGTTGCCCCAGGTCACAGAACTAGAGGAGGAATTTGAATCTGAGTTTTACCTGTTTTTTATCCAGAAGCATGAACCTCTTTTATTGGAAATAATTTTTGTGTGAAGTTTGACTGAGGCTTCTAAGAATACATGTAAATAAATCAAGTTAACAACAAGAAAGAAAATATCTCTCCTGTAAGCCTTCCAAATAATTATTTCTCTATTGTACCAAAAAGAACTGTAATTTTTTTTTCACTAGGGCTTTTTGTTTTTAATTTAAGATAGAAGTATCTGAAAAGATACTTCTTGACCATTTGTTCTAGTATTTTCTATACCAGGTCACTATAGCACTGTGCTCCAGCCACCCAACATGCATGGCTGCTTTGTGTGGAAACCAGGTAGAAGAGCAGAGCAGAAGGGATGGTGTTCTGCAAGCATACTTGGTGAGGCTGTTTGAATCATAGAATCATAGAATGGTTTAGGTTGGAAGGGACCTCAAGGATCATCCAGCTCCAACCCCCTGCCACAGGCAGGGACACCTCCCACTACAGCAGGTTGCTCAAGGCCTCATCCAGCCTGGCTTTAAACGCCTCCAGGGAGGAAGCATCCACAACCTCCCTGGGCAACCCGTTCCAGTGTCTTACCACCCTCACTGTAAAGAACTTCCTCCCAACATCCAGCCCAAATCTCCCCTCCTCCAGCTTAAACCCATTACCCTTTGTCTTGACATTACTAGACCTTGGAATCTACTGATCTGTATTATTGCTGTGGGATTCCTTCCTTGTATGCCCACAAGACCATATAAAGCAGGACACTTGTGTTCTGATTCTGAATCTTTCTGTTTTGACTGGAAATGAAGGGGAAAGGGGTGGCATCCAGTTCCCTCTGAGCTATCCTCTTTGTGGAAATACTGCTATTACCACAGAGCAAGTTGTCTCAGGAACAGATCTACCTGCTGATCAGCAGCATCCCCCTTCTGTAAGGTCTTTTGCATCATCCATAGAGCTCATGATGAGGATGGATCAACACAGCAAGGGTCTGCCCAGAAAGGCTTACAGAATTTCTGTCCGTGGAGATTCTCAAAACTTGACAGGACAGGCTCTGACCAACCTGATCTAACTGAAGTTGACCATGTTTTGAATGAGGGCTTGAACTAGATCTTGCCCAGCAGCTCTTTCCAATTTAAATTATTCTATGTTTCTGCTTTAAGTACTAGAAACTGTATATCTCAGTAGCAGATCTGAGGGTAGAAGTAATGAGTATTCTTGCTGGCTGCAGAAGCCAGACCTTTGGTCAGTAACAGCTCCTTAACTACAATAGTCCTTTCCCCAGCCTCTGAACTCACCAGGCTACATTCCTGCCTGTCTAATAATTGACTTGACTTTCTTGGTCAGAAACATTTTAGGTCCAAGTGCAACTCTAAGGCATTCCTGAGCTCAGAATTCACCTACAACCACTCATGCCTAATGCTTGACAGCCACTTGCTCTCCCATCAGTGATTCTCCAAGGAGGGCAAGGTTCATCCCAAACTGGAGGAGCAGTGGAAGTTGAGCCACCTCTCAGTGCTCTTGTCCTAGAGTAAAGCAGCTGCTTTTCACTCCCAGCTGCTCCTCATTGTCATTCCCTCCTCTTCAGCTCTTAGATGATGTGCGGTGTTGCTCTACTTTCTCTTCCACTCCCATAATGTAAATGAAACCTTCCTTGTTCTTTCTATACAGAGCCACAAGATCTAAGGGGAAGAAACACAGGAATCATCTACTTTTTCTATGAGTATAAATGAAAATTTGGGATTATGCCATTGAATTTTTATTGAGGAAAGCATGAAGTGCTGCTTTTACTGATTTGATGGACGAATGCAAGTACTAGTCTAAATCTCCACAGCCTGAACTAATGTATGGGGTGAATCTGCCATCTCAGCAATCTAACATACTCTTTGAGGGTCTACATATCTTGAGGATGTTTTCTTAAGAAAATAAAAAGTTTTCTTAACTTTGAGACTGTAGTAATGCACCGATATAAAAAGCAATGCACGATATTAATGATACAGGAGATCATCTAAACTTTTCTTGACTACTTTTAAAGGAACCTTTTCTGCACAACCATGGCAAGGCAGATTTCCAAAGCAGCATACTTGAGTCTTGCTGCTGTTACAGATGTTAATGGATGTTACTTGGTTGAGTCTCCCTGTGGTGCTTTGAAAGGGTACACTTGTCTGTCTCATAAACTGGTTTGTTTCCTTGTTCACAGATTTTTTTTTTTTGAGAAGTAGAACTACAAAGACATTCTTTTCCATAAGACAGAAGCAAGTCCCACATATCATACTTCATTCCTTCCAAATGAAGGATGGATATTTCTTTGCTGCACCTGGAAAGGATGCCAAGATTCCATCTGAAAAAAACTGGATTTCAGTGAAATCAGAGGGGAACATAAAATCACCAAAGAAACAAACCACATATAAACCAAACAGCTCATATTAAGGAGAAGTTCTTATCTGTCACAGACTAATTGTCTGGGACTTAGTGTTTCACATATCAGATCTGTCCCTGCTGTTCTGAGAATCTTGTGTAAAATCAGTGCCAGAAATAATTTATATGTGCATATCTGTTCATAGATCACAATGTGGCCTGTTTCCTATGCACCCCTTCTGTTTGCAAGCATCACTGATTGAAAAAGAGGATGTATGCACCTACACCAGAGTAAGCAGCATCTGTAAAGTTAGCCACAATGCTCATTCATCTTTATCGGGTCACGCGTCGGGAAGGGTTTTGTTAAGTGCTCTATTATTTTGAAAGTCAGTTTAACGACTGCGTACTACAAAAGTTAAAGCAATTATATCTGACGCGTAATGAACAATATGACTTCCAAATGCTCACATGTAATGCATGTCAGATTTCACTTGAAAAACAAAACAAAACAAATGCCTCAAGGTTGCAGTCTGATCTTTAGAAAAGCCACATGTTGTAACCTCAGAACCTCAAAATATCATCTGGTTTCTGTGAATGATCAGAGCAGTGGAATCCACACCCCATTCTGCCCTTTATTTTCTTGAGTTTGGCTGCAGTAATGATCAGATGTGCGCTTCTGCCAAATGCAGTCAGTGATTGATCTGCATACAGATCAGTGAATTATCTGTACATTTTTTCTCATGCATTATCTCATTCTGACATAATTTTTGTAGGGGATATAACAAAGACAGATAAGGAATGACCTTTTCTAAAATTCATCTGTGGCTGCTCTTATACTACTGTTGGTAAAATGAAAATATCTGTAGACACCAAATGAGACTGAGGATTCTGATACTGGAAGAGGGAGCCTTTTGTGAAGCATTCCAAATCTAAATACTTCAGACAGATAAAAGATGCAGATTTTCACCTTCTTCCTAGAGAAAAAAAAAAAAAAAAAGAGCAGAATTTATCAGTCATAATTGCCAAGAACAGAATAGCCCTTATTAGAAGAACCTCTTCAGACCTGCTACTCTTACTAAAAAGTCCTTCAGTAGATTTCTGTGTCCCACACACCTTTCCTATCTTATTTTAAATGTACCTGTTTCTGATGTTCTTGTCCACCACTGGTGCTGCCTTTACCATCCATACGGAGTGCTAATTTTGTCATTATCAGAATTGTGCATGTAAGTTATCATAGTAACCTGAGCTTAAGTCATTCAGGAACTGCTACCTGTCCCTTTTGGCTCACCTCTTCCTTCCCTAGAGGCACTGGCACACACAAAATGGTAGGCCTAAAGGCAGGGACAGCAGCTGCCTCAACATTGGATTCTGGGCTGCTTGCATTGATGAGTAGGCACTCTGAAATTATACACCACTTCAGTCAAAAGAGTTCTGAATAAATTATGGAATTGTAGAATGCTTTAGGTTGGAAGGGACTTCAAAGATCATCCAGTTCCAACCCCCTGCCATACACAGGCACACCTCCCACTAGAACAGGTTGTTCAAGGCCTCATCCAACCTGGCCTTGACACCTGCAGGGAGGGAGCATCCACAACTTCCCTGAGAACCTGTTCCAGTGTCTCGCCACCCTCACTGTAAAGAACCCTTTCCTAATGTCTAGTTTGAATCTCCACTCCTCCAGTTTAAACTCATTACCCCTTGTCCTGTCATTACAAGACCTTGTCAATAGTCCCTCCCCAACCTTCCTGTAGGCCCCCTTCAGATACTGTAAGGCCACTGTAAGGTCTCCTCAAAGCCTTCTCTTCTCCAGGCTGAAGAGCCCCAACTCTTGTAGCCTGTCCTCATAAAGATTATTACATATAAATGGGACAATCAGAAAAGCCTGGCAGGACCACTCAGAAGTCTCAGACTGGATTTCTCTGAATTCTTCCTTTGCAGGTGAACCTGTTTATATAAGAAATAGAGCTTCAGGCCTTGAAGTTTTGAACAACTTATCAAAATGCATTGGTTGTGATTATACTGAGGATTGCAGTATTTATTGAAAAGTTTGTTCAAAGGCTTTGGGACTTTCATTTGCATTCAAAGAAATGTTGTCATCTGTTGGGCAGCAAATCAGCTCCTGGGAAACTTTGCCACTATTCAAATTAGACTCATGTAAGTTGCTCAGGAATAGTCCCTTCAGATAAATAGATCAACAAAGCATTTGAGTGTTACCTTTGGAAAGAAAATATTTTATATATTGTCATAAACTTTTATGGATGGAATACAATATTCAATACAATGTAAATGTGATTTTTTTTAAGTAAAGCTGTTCAGCAGGGTAAAATGAATGCTTGACAGAGTTCCTTTTTTACTTCTTTGCTTAGCAGTTTATACCAACAAAACTCTTTTGTTAGTGTAATAACAAAGGTGGGAAGAGGCCAAGCATTGGGAGATTAATTTAAAAACTAGCTCAGAAGAATTAGTCACAAGAGAGCAACTTCAGGGTGTCTGGCACATATCAGCATTTTATTTCTTTGTAACCAAAATATTGCACATGGATTCATAAAACACATTTGTTGGGTTTTCTTTAAAGTACTTTCTTTTAAAACCTGTGGTAGGTCAGAATTAATGGTAGCAATTTCCTTTGCTAATGACCTCGAATATATTCTTTTTAAAACCCAACTAGATGCCTTTTTAAAAATGGGCTGGAGGCTTCTCTAGCAGGATCAAGATAAAGCATGAAATGACACTTCTAAACATTTGTATTGAAAACTGCAGGAAGCCTCAAGAGAATTATGTTTAAACTACTAGAAAACATACTTATTGTTCACAGACAAAACATATTTTAATGTGAAGATAATCTTTGTGCAGTGATGCTAACATCTATCTGAGAATATTAAAACGTGTGGTGGTTACAGGAATGTAACAGAAATGTCTTCAGGTTTTTAAAATATTATCACTCATGGTTTCCTGATCAGTCTTTCTCCCTTTTAACAGACAGGGAGAAACATCACTGAATGGTAGGGATTGGAAGGGACCTTGAAAGTTCATTGAGTGCAACCCCTCCTGCCAGAGCAGGATCACCTAAAGTAGGTCACACAGGAATGCATCCAGGAAGGTTTTCAGTGTCTCCAGTGTAGGAGACCACCTCTCTGGGCAGCCTGTTCCAGTGTTTTGTCACCCTCATAGTGAAAATGTTTTTCCTTATCTTAACATGAAATCTCCTCTGCTCCAGCTTGCACCTATTGCATCTTGTTCTGTCATTGGACGTTGCTGAGAAAAGCCTGGCTCCATCCTCCCCATACTCGCCTTTCTGTTCTTTTGTAGTTGTGTAAGCTGGTTGCTTGCTTTCTGTACTTCAAAGTCTACAACAGAGTAGTAGAAGGATCTGTCAATGTTGTAATGAACCTCAAAGATATGTGTATAGGGTACATAGCTCTCTGGAAAACATTTGTCTTCTTGGATAGCTTGAAGGCATTTCCATACTACAGTTATGTTATTGGAGATCTCATATCTGTTTATATCACAGTATGTAAAAAAATAGGTTGTTGGGGTTATTTTTTTATAATTGATTTTTAGTATTTAGAGCATATAATCATTATTAATCAGATTCAGACTAAGTGCCAGTAAACTCCACAGGGCAGAAATGTATCAAGTGACTTTGTTCTGCAGAAATGAAGGCAGTAAGTGACTTCTTCCATTGTGCAGTTTCAGAGTGTGATGCTGTAATTGTTAGTGCAGAATCTTTGCTGATCCAAAAGCAATGCAAATGTAACACGGATCAGGCATGAGAATGCAACTGCATTTCAGTCAAATGAGCCTGCGTATTTATTGAACCTTTATGCCAATTTTATGCTTTTAGTTAATCTTAAAAAGCAAGATACATACACACACACCCTGCCCCCCAAACCACAACCCCTCCAAATCTCTGGACTGAGTCTCTCCCAGATTAGTGATCTGCATTGTGTGGCTGCAGCAGTTTTCAGCCAGTAGTCTATGAAGTGAAGGTTCTTGTTGGTCAATGACTTAAGGGGAAAACAAATGGCAGGTAAGGCTACCCAGTTAATCAAGCTCCTGTTCATCACTGCCTAGCCATGAGTGTAGACATTTATTTTTATCTTCCGTGGTAGAGAAGACACAAAATTCTATCTGCAGATGTTACCAGCAACACTTGTGCTAGCTCAGCAGAAGCCCAAGAAACACGATTTCTAAGCTAGTAAACAGAGAAAGACCCACTTTGATAAATCTCCTATGGGAAGTGTCCTAGGAGGGTAGAAATCCTGCCAGACTGGTTTTGGCCACTGCGCTTCTCCTCCCGTGTCAGGATCCAGGAGTCACGTTGATGGGCAGACTAAACAATGGAGGGTTTGGCCCCAGCAAAGCTGAACCCTGAGGGCCAGGAGCAGCCAGCACCACCTATCAGGTGTCTTGTGCTGCCCCTCAATGTGCTTGTGTAGTCACATGAGGCATGAAGCTTTGAATTCATGGGCCGAAACAATGATGATAGTGCCTATTGGCCAGTTTCAGTTTCAAAATAATGTATTTAATGGGGGTATGATGGAGAAACCAGGCCTTTTGCCACAGCATCTCTCCGTCCGTGCTAAGCCTCATTAGCAGACCATTTACAGGGGCCACGTGTTTGCAGCTTGCAGCAAACAGGGTTCTCTTCTTCCCTCTGCCTGGAATATATTTAGTATTTTATCCTTGGGATCATAATTGCGACTTTTGGAAGCATCTTTGTACCGGAACCTTACTCTCAGGTATCAACACGCCATGAGTACATATGCTAAATCTAAGGCGGCTCCATAAAGCATAATTAGAATTTTTCCTGGCTTCACCTTCCTATTTTTCGAGTTCTGATTGTTTAAACTGTTTAATTCTGTGTTTAGGCATACCCTTTGTTGCAACTGCTTCCTGTCGACCAAGAAACCAAAAGAATCTTAGGGAATTTCCCCAACATTTTGATTAGTAATAATTAAAATTAATATTGATACAAAAATAATATTAATAATTCATAGTCAATTATTAATTTCCATAACAGGAGGCAACTGCAAAGAGCTTGATTCAAGTGAGAAATGCCATACATTAGAAATCAAATAAGCATTTTTCTCTTAAGATGGTCTTGGTGTGGTAAGTGTGCTCTAGTGATGAAAATGCTCTATTTGCACACTCCATTCTCCTCTTTTTCTACTCCTTCCAAATGGCAGCTTCACGTTTTATCAAGGTCACATCAATGCTTCATCTTTCTAAGAAAGATTAATAGTGTGCCATGAAGTTTTCTGTGTGTCTGCATCTATCTGAGGAGCCTTTAAAACCTCACCTTCTCAGTGGGACTTTTTTTTTTTCTTCTTCTCCAACCCAACAAAAACAGCAGTAGGGATTTGCCCCAGTGACCTCAGCTATGTCTCTGCAGAGTCATAGCAGCTTGTTCTCTGAGTGATGTAGCAATACACTTTAGAGGTGGCTGCTTTTTAATTAGTTTACTGCTGTTTGTGAAGGGAAGTCCTGGAAAAACTTAAGGTATTCAGTGATTTTTTTTTTTTTTAAAAAGAAATGAATAATAATCAAACTCTACTTATTAAAGACAGTTACAGGCTTTAGGAAGAGATGAGGCAGGGCATCAGTGGGTCTTTATGAAAATTCCATCCCTGCCCTGTTGGGCTATTTTGGCATGAAGAGGAATCAAATGCTTCTTTGTTTCTCTTTTCATTGCTTCCATGGGGTTTTCTAACTGAGGATAACTGAACAGAAATGATTCACCTTACCAATTTCCAAGCATGAAAGCAGACTCTTCCCTTACTGTGGGTTTTAAAACATGGAGCTACAGTTTACAGTATATCAGTTTCTGGCATCTGCATAAAGACTGGCTAGGGTTTATTTTCAGATACTGTTTCTGTAGTCCTTGTGGAACTTGGTTTAATGATAACTCTCTTGATTAATCTGCAGAACAAAACATTTTTTTGTAATTTTCTATAAATGAAATGATTAAAAAGTGAAATGCCATTGAAATGCATTTCTTTCCCTTCCTTTTGCCACTGTCATTTTTTTCCTGAATCACCTTTGTGAAGGAGTAGAAGTATTTTTCATGCATATCTGGACAGCTCAACATATGCTTGTTTTTATTTAAATATATTTACTGTCAGATATTTTGCACAAGTGCCATCCTGGTGCAGCTTGCTGGAAGGTGGAAGCTTTCTGATGCAGGTAGAGTGCTACCAATGGGCAATTCATGCCTATAAAGAGTACAGCTCTGATTTTAGAAGTTTCTTTCTTTTCTCAAGCACAGCACCTATCCCCTCCTAACATACAATCACAAAGCATCTTTTGAACAGAAATCCCCACATGCAGAGCTAGTGTTTTGGAGGTTATACCTTTTTTTTTAAATCAAGCTTATACTAATGAGGAGCTGATCATATTCCTGCAAGCTTTACTGTTCTTCATTTGCTCTTTAAACCTGGACTGAACAAACATATAACCTGTGATGAGTGGGAGAGGTATGCTTCCTTGTAAAGGTGTTTTACAAGAATGGAGTGGTAATCATTGCATCCATAGCACCTTTGCTCTTCCAATCTTCCTATCTTTGTGGTGTGTCGAACTTTGAGCTCTGAACTAGTTTCCTCAACTAAGAAAAAACTTTAGCAACCAGTACAGGAACAAGCTTTGATGCTTAGAGGATTTCTATCTCATGGTGGGTATGAGCGTGTATTTTCCATCCCATGCTTCCAAGACCCAGCTAATGTTTGTGTTCCACAAAGGCCCGCAGCCTCACAGCACACAAACAGATAGAGCGAAGCAGGGACTAAACAGAACTGCATCAAAGACCTTTTTGTGAAAATATGGACAATGCTATAAAACTAACCTTGTGTTAACCTAGAGAAGAACAGAGGACAAGAATTGTGAATGCCAAAATACAGAGAAATGGGTGAAAGGGAAAACTTATACAAAAGTAGGGAGACTGAATAAAACTCTTTAAGCCACACAAGTCATGGTAATTAAATTAGGTCAGGCTGGCTATAAAGCTACAAAAACCAGGCTGTAACTAATTTAGAAAAAGACAGAGAAGACCTGAAAAGAAAACAGACTGACAGCCTCCTATTATTTTATTATCTAATCAAGGCAACAAAAACTTAAGAACGAGGAAAGGAGAAAAAAAACATAAAAACCAAACCCAAAACAAAACCCCACATTGACTGATCAAGATTTTCTCTCAAACTATTAAGACAGACAAAAGCACATAGTCACATCTTTGATGTGTGAAGGTTTTCACATTGTTATTATTGCGGAGGGTTACACACATACAGAGTTTACCCATGACATAAACAGAATAATTGAACGCCTTAAAGTTCAGAAAGAGGTGGAATGTCTAACAAAGAATAAAGGCTCTGAGCTTTATCATTGCAGTATCATTTCACTGAATCATTCTGAGCATCCTCATCATCTGCTGATATGTGAAGACAAATCTTAAGCATCTGTGAAAAAAGGACAATTAGACTTTTATTTAAAACTATTTCTAAATAAAACCTACCTGCCAGTTTGTATTAAAACAACCCTTTCTGAAAATGGTTTCAGATATTTGATTTGCATTCAAATGCATCAGGTTGTATAGGGTGTGGGAGCTACCATTCTCAGAAGTTAAAGAAGGGAGAGATTAAGAGTTTATGAGTATGGATCCAAGCTCATTACACAAGATTTAAAATCTTATTTCTGTTGGTGTCTAAAATAGTTTTTATTCTTCAAGTGATTAGAAAAATTAGCATTCTAAGGCTGTCTGAAGGGTGAAGAGGACTGTGTGAACAAAATGGGGGAAGGGAGCAGACAAAAAGCCCAGCTTGGTTTGTGTTGGTGTTTTATAGCAAACAACTCCTTCCCACCCTGCTTCTCTTTTATGCCTGTTTTAAAGTAACTTCTAAAGGTTTTCCAGCAGCAGATGACTCTCAGCCACTACATGCATCTGAAATAAGTTATGAACTTTGCCCTATGAAGAAAATATTCGAGGTTTTCAACACAATTAAGGGGTTGCAGTTTCTATGTGAAAATGGAGACTCCCTCCCATTTCTAACGATAGGTCCCTGAGGGTGAAGTTTTGACCCTAGTGAAGTAAGTGGAAGCTTTGCACTCTTTCATTAACACAAGAGTTATCCCTCACCCATCTTGCACTTGTGACAATGAAATATGGATAGTGAAGGGGAAACTGTCACATTGGGCTAGAGCCATTATGGAACACTTTTTCCAGATAATGAGAGAGGCTTGGAGAGATGATCAGAAAATTGCACAAAGTCAGAAAGGAGGAGCAAAGAACAGTGAGGGGGAAAACAACATTAAACATTTCTCCTTCCACAATCTGGGTCTGGCCTGACACCTTCGAGGCAGAGAATGAAGAAAGAGGAATCATTTGAAAAAGGCCATAAGAGGGATAGTGGAGACTGTTCACTGCAGAAAAATGTACTATGGAGAATAGCAGTCAGAGTTGGCTTGTCACTTTTTCAAAGCTGAACTAGCACCAGTAAGCAAGGTTTATTTCTGTTGGAGAGGAAGCTCTCATCTATTAACTTGAACACTCTAAGATCTCATCAATAGAAAGATGAGATTTTAGCAAGTAGTTGCAAAATTAGTTATCAGAACTCCAGAGCACTGCCCCAAACACAGTCTCAGAAATTCCCAGTGTTTTTGTAACAGAAGTTGTTGGCAAAACCTTATCTTTCCGCTTATTCCTCCCCTCTTTTTCCTGTGCCTTTAATCCATATCCTATCCCATTACTCACTGCTTCTGACTCCACACTGTTTTATGTTGCTGCCCTCTTCTCCGCTGACCCCTCTGCATATCTGCTGGCGCTGCCACAGGTTCCAGGGATGGTCCTTTGGCCCCATCCTAAGCCAAGCCAGATCAGGACAGTAGAACTTAATTTCTCTATCTTGTCACCACAGTACAAAGGGTAACACAAGACATTTTTCCCTCATCTGTCACTTGTTTATAAAGAATTGCTAGTAGAATGGATCACCTCCAATGACATGGACGTTTCCTATGACTTATACCTCAGACTTTTCCTCTGACAGTTAATTCATTGTGGAGATCACAACCCTTTTCTTCCTATTTTTTTTCTACTTCTAGAAGGGAACATATTTTGAAATGTTTGCTGTGGCACTTACTGGAACAAGACACAGAGCAGAAACAAACCTACTCTACATTATGACAGCTTTTGCTTTTGCCTTGGCACACCTGAATTTGAAGTGTCTTATAGTCACTGATGCATGTCATAAGTTCACAAGGAAGGCAGGCCACCATTTTCAGAAACATGTTTGACATTCTACCTTTACCTGAGATCTTATTTAACTAATCACTTTGTGTGCTTAATGTTTAGTGATGGGCTGGGGCACCATAAGAAAGAGCTGTTACCAGGTGCAGACTCCTGCTAAAAATTGCTAGCCAGAGAGTAATACAGAACTGCATTTGTAAAGATAAGCCACACAACCAGGTCTGAACTCCAAGATTTCAGCATAGGAATTTACTGCTCTGTGCAGTGTTCACATATAGCCAATATGAGCCGAGGGACTGAATTAAACCTGCTAACTTTTGACAGATTGGCTTTTACTTCTTTTTTTTTTTATTGCTTGTAGGTGAAAGGGGACCTGTCAACTTACTATAGATTATGAATCCACAGGATTTGGACCATAATATCTTATGTTTATTGCATTTCTTTAAAAAGACTCCTCCTATTTAACAAGAAGCTGTAGTTTCTGTTATTTTTTCTGTTTTATACTTCAGATAAATTGGAGATGGCACAGAGCAGTGGAAGAGCAACAGCCTTTAGAAACACTCTCCAAAAATTAGTTTGTGAAATACTTTCCAAACATCTGCATGAACAGTACTAAAACCAACCTCCCGGCTGACTGCTTAAAAAGAGAGTCCTTAAATCTAAACCATGTTTCTTGGGATTTTGTAATGTAATTAATTCTTCATCTTCTTTTTATACTTTGCCAGTGAGAAACCAACTAGTGGTTGTTACCTCTGAGTCCTTTCCACTAACTGTTTCTTTCAGTTTTGGCATGATGCTATACATTTTCATTGCACAGGGATCTCCTCAAACAAAGGAAAATTAGGAAACTGTCAGATCAGATTTCATGTATTGTTCTTGGCATTGCACTCACTAGACCTGGTACACAGTGAATTTTGAAAGCCTCTGATCTTTTATAACCATTTCCAGTCTTGCACATACATTTTAAAGGTTCCTCATCTGCAGTCACTGGGAGTATGATTATTAAAACTGAGGTAATTTGGTTATTTTCTTTCTGTAAAGATATGTAGAGTGATCCATTACATCATAAATAATTTTCAACGTTTCATTATCCTTTCTACTATACTTCTTATTGTTTTATTTAAGACTCTGAATTTATTTCTTTAACCTATTTCTTTTTTTCCTTTTCCTGCAAGGGAATGTTTTAACACTTAAAATGAAAGTGTTTGATAAGAATAGATTAATGCAGTTTGTTACATTTTCAGCACCTTTGTTTTTTACATCAGATTCAGACTTCCTTTAATTATAGTTTTCACTGTGATTTTCTAAAGGTGTTCTTTTATCTCAGTGCATCCTTGATTTAGATTTACATGCTTATATGAATGGCACAGTATTCAAAACTATTTTTTCTGCATCACTGATACACGAGGTGGCACAAAATAAGTGGGTTTTGTGACTGCTCTTACAGAAGGGCAGAGTTAAGGTTACTTAGGTACTAGTCAGAAAGTATGCCTATGGGAATGTGCCTATGAAGAATAGGTTTAGAGTGCTCAGCTCCTTCTAGGTCTTATGATCTTGTAAAAGAGACATGAAGGAGACAAAAATTCCTTTTTCTCCTCCTAGGCTGCTGTGTCAATCTGAAAGCCTAATGATCATGCATTAACACCTCAATTGTTAACCATCTTGTGGGTTGGGATGAGTGGGGTTTCTCCACGCTATTGTGTTCCTCCTCAGTTCAGGGAAATCAGCCAAACTGAAGATGCATTGACCTTTTAAGGCTTAAATAGAAGACAAGATCACTTGACATAAAAATTCTCTAAGTGTATTTATACAGTGATTCCCCTGGCCAACAAAACGGGCTACACAAAGGATTTCAGAGCTGAAAGCATGAGCCTTGACAACTACAGTCTAAATTAAATGAAAAGGCTGAGCTTGCTGGAGAATATTAACAGAAATCCCATGTTATTTGTGGGATTGTAACTCAGCAGTTACTTCGGACACCAATCACACAGGACTGCTTTAGGAAAGCAGTTTTATGGAACAATGGGCTGAGATGACAGATTACTCAGCTGTCTTTTCTGAATGCAAACAAACCCGCACTATCTTAAATGCTTGCACTAGAAACAACCTGCATCCACTTCCGAATCGCCTCCCTCCTTTCCCTCACTCATAGGAGCACTTAAATTTAAAAGGGGGAGTTACTTTGTAAATCTCTTTCAAACTTCTGGTTGTACTTCTGTTCTTAATTGTACAGCTCATGGACAGTCAGAACAGAGTATCTGTGTTCTTTTGTTATGAATACAGTAGACTTTTTGAGTGCAGTTGATACTATTGTCAAAGCTAGTTCTTAGTAGCCCTTTCATCTTGCCTAGGAGATTAGCAACTTTCTAAGATTATTTTTATCTTTTCTGGTTTTTAATTCAGTCCAATTTTTGGCAGCCAAACTACTCAAGTTCCATCTGCCTTTTTTTTAGCTTGTATGAAAGTCCTTCCTTGGCTATGTTTCAAATGTTGGTCTCCTACCACAGTGTTTCTTTTGACTGATCCTGTTATCAGTTCTGTAACCTGATCTTTTGAAATTTCAGGTAGTAAATTCTGAAAGCTTCTGAAAGTACTTCAAGGTAGCTACTTTCAGTAATGTTTACTACTTAATACATCATCATGATGACACTAAATATGTCATCTTGCCTAGTGTAGAGCTCTGTATGAGGCATGAGTACAGCTTCCTTCACTTTGTCTTCAGCACAGTAAGTTTTCCAGCCTCTATTTCCTGCTTGATTTTTTTTTTTAATCAAATGACTACTACTTCTCTCCGTACTGAAATACCACTGTATGTCAGTGAAGGGAGTCAGTGTTATTCTCTCAAGGTAAAGAACTTCTCCAACCCAGTGGTATGGCTGAGCTGGGACATGTTGAAAATGAATCATTCCCAAGACATCAGGAAATAAACCCTTTTGGATTCTCTTAGCTGAGAGTCTCTTTCTTCTTCAGAGAAATCCCCAAATTAACTAAACTATTTTTTCCTGCACTGGAAGATATGTGTAATGTCTCTGAGAGAAAGACATTAAAACATATTTCCTTAATGAGGTTTCTTTAATATTGTCTGTGCTGGTCTTAACAACAAGCATAAAGAGCCCACTGCCTATAGAAACTCTGCAACTCATTAGCTAGTTTTATCTTTCTTCCAAAGAAAAAAAAAAGTCTGACTGATATCCCCATCCAGCACTCTGAAAAAAACCCGACTCTTCAGCCAGATCATTCACTGCCCTAACAACAAAGCCAAACAAAGAGAACTTTTTTGATTCACAAAGAAAAAAGCCTATAATCTAAGAAATGTTTTAGATTTAGCAAATATGATAGATTTTTGCTTTTGCAGGGAAATACCAGAGCACTAAAGAAAGGACAGTGCACAGAAGAAAGAAATATAGCAAGGTTATCAGTGAGTGTAACACAGAGGAAAGAAGTCTTTAATGAAGAAAGGGAAAGTGTCTCAGGAGAGGGTTCCTGTGTTTCACAGAACTCTGTGCTTTGCTCTAAGCGGTACAGGCAGAAAACCTGTGAGGTTTGGTCAGAGTTGTTCACCTTGTGACCAAGCACATTAGGGAAGCTGCTATATGGCACCAAGTTCAGTATGGAGATTATTACACCACTTAACCTTGTCCTCAGGTCAGGCCCTCCTAGATCCATTAACTGTCATTTTGTTTCCTCCTGCTTTCAAAAGCCCTGGAGATGGTCTGAAAATAAAGACCCTGCTTTACTTCAAATCTTTTAGTATGGATGTAGCTTTGATCTCCTGACCTTCAGCAAAGCAGGACAGCGTAAGAGCAGTGTGACATTGAGGTGGTACAGCATAAGCAACCTCCTGTGATGCTGGTAACCCCAGCATCTGAGACACCATTCCTCTCATCAGGACAGTAGGCATGCTGGTAGAGTCAATAATTGCAACTGCTACAAACAAGTAAGATTCTCACAAAATAAAGAGTGAACTTAATGATCTTTCATTTTCTAATATTTCTTCAAAGTACTCCACCAGTTAAGGAAAGGAAGGAGGAAAAGTTTCACTTACCCAAAGGAAAAGAAAGGTGACTCCCAATAGGCTGATCAAGGCACACATTGCATTGCAGCTGTTCTCAGCTGCAATATAGTCATCTGGAGGCTGACATAGTTTTGAGTCTCCTGATGTTATCTTACCAATTTATCCTGTGATCCTCATATACAATTTGAAATTTGATGTTAGGCAAATCACCTTAAACATAGCTCCCATATAAATTAAATGGAACCAACAGGACTTAGCCTAGAGGAGTGAAGAGCTTTCAAGTAGTAAATACGTATGAAGTGTTTAGATTGAAGACAGCATAGCACATGCACTATAACAGGATGAGTTACCATCTTACTAATCAAATTAATTGATCAGCCTTTCTGGAAAAAAGCTTTTGTTTAAATAAGACATCCATATCTTTGCTATGATGGTTTAATACACTTTATTACTAGAGGTGGTCTTTAATACAAGTCTCATGGTATCCTTAAGCTGTAACTCTTGGGATCACCTCATTCCTTACGCCTTTTCCTCTGGATGGGAGCATTGCAGTAGAGCACAGTTCAGCACTACACGCCTCATTAAAGGAGCTTATATAGTATACTATAGGCCCATAGGTCCAGTGGGAACCTTTGAAGACACAAAAATACTTTGGAAGACTGTGAGAATGCTGATGAGCTGACATTGATTTATACTAGTGCTTTAGAAAAATAAATACCTGTATAATATGGCAGAACTTGTCAGGCTGGATAAAACAAAGATTTGCTACTAACGATTCTGCATGGCTTTCCAAACCACTGAACCAGCTGCTTAGCCTAGGCCTCTTTCCTCCAAACCTTCCTCAAAATTTATTGCAGATGGGTACTAAGAACCTACAGGAAAAATCCTTCACTCTTCTAACAGCATCTCTGTCTTAGTCTTAAAGTAACTTTTCCCCTCCTCTCCCCCTCCTCAGCAGAAGAAGTTTTCTGCAGCCCTGTATAGTTTAATCCTCTCTTACAAATAGAAGAGAAAAAAAATTATCAGCCTATCTGGGAGAGCCAAGGGATGAAGTAGCACAAAGCTGTCCATGAACAAGACAGGCTTAAATCACATTTGCAATTGCAGGCACAGTTTTGGCTCCTGTATGAAGAGCCTGGACACTATTCTCAGCCCAGGTATTATTTTGCTCTGGGGGCTGACGGTAACTAACTGCCCAGTATATCAGAATGAGATGGTTTTCTGTAATCTGGCTTCTCTTCTGCTAGGTATTCATCAATACATCAGGAAGGAAAAAAAGCCAAGCTGAAAGCAAATGTGGGCAACAGCATGATTTGGAGCTGATTGAAGGGTGGAGTAATGGGGCAGTGCACTGACACGCTGGGGACCAGGACTTGGCTTGTATCACAGCCTTTTGTCTCACTCTCTGAGCAGAAAGGTGTGACAGCTGTGGCTTTGAGATCCAGCTAAACCGGCCAAAGCGATAAATCTCCTCCCACACTGGCGAGCCCAGCACAGCACAGACCTGGCACTGGTGGCCATACACTTGTACACCATTCAGTTGTGCCATCCTGAAAGCAATGGGTTTACAATTCAATACTGGAAGTTATGGGCTGCAGTCGCCCATGTGCTGCCCTGGAGCGAAGTTGAGCAGAGCCCTGAGCTGTGACAGTGCCTGCAGCAGCTCCAGGGACTGGAGTAAACAAAAGCAAGTATCCCATGCTCTTCTGCACTCACATATGATGGCCCAGCTCTACATGAAAGGAACCATGGCTGTGTCTAAAGTGGATACTGCTTATTTCAGAACAGTAAACAAACCAATCCAGGCTCTCTAGAGTTAAGCCATTTATTTTATGACGTGAAGGCAGAGAGATGTGGTCCCCAAAGCCCTCATGTCCATTTGACCGTGACACAAATACTTGTCTAGTTTTAAACTCAGAAATCAGTCTAAACCTTACTGACTTTATCTATTTTTCCTGCCACTTGCTGTAATATACTAGTGACTCTACCAGGGAATTTCATTCTGCTGAATTTGGGATCTTACTCCTCAACTGGTAAAGTCTGGGAACTGAAAGCTGGGTTGTTTTGGCAATGTCAGGATTGGGTTGTGGAATTCAGGACATGTGAAATTGCACATACCAATAATACACATCTGTTCAAGCTGTGTTATTTTCCAAATATTTATTGGTATGCCTTGTCAGATCAAATATATCATGTTTATTTCATTGGTGATAACTGTTCTTTGTCATGAAACATACGAAGTTTAAGCTTACCCTCTCTATTGCTGCAAGTGTTGGTTTTGGGGTTTTGTTTGTTTGTTTGTTTTGGTATTTCTAACCATGAAGCACTGAAAAATCCAAAATGGAAAAGAGGAGTTTTTAAACATGAAAGAAACATGACAAGCATGCACAAGCATTTTGAAAACTGATTGGCATTCCATAATGAACAGCATGAGAATAAATTACAGTGAACCAAAATCTTATTAAAGGATATTGAAAAGCATAAAATCTCCTTATTAAAAAGCAAGCAGTAAGACAAGTGCCAGAGTTAACCAAGTATCTGATTCAGTTATACACACCCTGAATCAAGATTAAATGTGCAGAGATGTGTTGGCATGATTTTAATATTGTAACTATTTTCATTCATTAAGAGGTTACAGATACAAAGAGATAAACTCTTACCTCTTAAGAGGATAGTTTCTGCTGTATTATTAAGGCTGCACATCTAAGTAAGTTTTACACTGACTATGAAGCATGCTTTGTGCATTCCTGGCGGCAGTAGGTTAAATCTCAAGATAACCACTTCAGACTGGCTGCATACTTTAGTGTTTTTCCCCCTTCACAGTTGTTAAAACTTTATAGAGCCTCAAAACATATCCAGATGGACAGTAACTGTGACTGCCACTTATGAAACCAGCATAATCTAGCACAATACACAAAGTAGGGTAAGTGTGGAAGGAAAACAAGTTCTGAATAGAAGACCTCCATGGAATATTGGATCAGCCATCAGACACACCAATTCTGTTTAGACAGGCCTGTTATACACACCCAAATGTTCTGCAAAACAAAGCACACTCCCAACCTTTCACCACTGCAGCTCCTAAACACTTCTGCCCAAGGGTGGTCTTCACCCTGCCTGAGGCAGTATTTGTGCCTACATCTTTATTCACAAAATGAGGCATTCGTTTCCATAGTTTTTTGGCAAAGCAGAGATACATAAACCACGTTCTTCCTCTCAGAAGAATATCATATCTTGGCTATTTTATTCGGGTCTGACCTTTTCAAATATGCAACAGCAAAATATGAACAAATAGATCACTGTGCCATTGTGCTGCTGTTCTGTCTCCAGTGGATTGCCCTGCACAACTCCTTCAGCCTGCTTGCATGAAGCCAGGACTATCCTAAATAACAGAACCATAGGACAGAATTTTGTCAAGATAGAACTATTGTTATTTGAAATTGTAGTCTTTGTTCACTTGTTGGACAACGTCTGCTAAGCACACCAAAGAGCAATATGTAGTGGTTTCTACAGATACTTTGTTCTGGACACAACAGTAACGCGTACTTGTTTGTGTACAGTATGCATACAGGATGATTAGATAATGGATTCATGAAATATAAGAAAACCCAAACCCTGGCAGATTTACAGCAACTGAATCTATGGCATCATTCCTCACTCTAGCTAGAATGGGTGCTTAATTGATCTGAACTTAATTCTGACACCTGCTTCTACTTAGGCATATGTTGGCAAAGACACATCTGAGTGTGGCAGGCATTCTCAGTTATTTCTTATGTGTCACATTTCATGAGTTTCCAACTTACATGATAGTAACTTTAAAAACTGTCTGGGAAATTGGGATTTTAATTTATGGTATTTCACCCCTTTATGCCTTGTTTGTCCATTCTTTTTGACTCACTGTAGTCACATTATGTGCTAAAACCCTGGTGCAACTGTTCAAATTGATACCTGCTGCTCGTGGTGAGAGTGGGACTTTAATTGTATCATGCAAAAGGACAGCGTCTCTTAACACATGGTAGTAGTGCTGTGTTTTAGTTTGCTATTCTGCACAAAACATTGCTTGCCATATGTCTTAACAGATCCTGCTTTTTCCCAAGAAATTGTCTAAAGGAGTTAAGATTTCAATTTTTTGCCTTTTTATATCATGATCAGAGAATGGCATGTGAAGTATTTAAATACGCTGTGAATATTGCTGTGTATTGCTAAGCTTAACGTGGTGTTATTCAGCTATCCACAAGTAACAAACAAAGTAAAAAACATAAGACCTAAATAATCTTTAAGTCTTTTTACCAGCTGTACTAGATCCACCTGACACTCTTCTAGTTAACGAGGAAGACAGCAGCAAGGCTTTTGTCAAAGGGAAAAAAAAAAGTTCCGATATTTTTGTTTGGGTTTCCTTCATATTGCAAACAAAGCTTCAGCCTTTAGCATTTCAGCTCAGCTCCGTTTTGTACCAGAGGTGACTGAGCCACTTGAACAGTCAGTTGCATGTAAATGTGCTGAATGAGAACCAGATCATAAACAAAAGCGTGCTGAGGCTTCAATAAGCGAAGCACAAGAGCAGAATATTAACCACTAATCCTGCCTAGGTAAAAATTCCTTTTGCTTGGTCATGGCATATAACAAGGTTTCATGCCTCTGTTTTTTTGGCATGTCTGGTGCCACAGACTCCCCAGGAAGCTTATTTCATTCAGATGTCTGCTTCTTAATGAGCTGATCTTCAGAGGAGCAGCTATTTACTGATTCATTGCTGGGTTACACCTTTAGCACATGATTTTCTCTCACAGTGGTTCATGAAATAGAGAACTCACTGCATCAAGCAATTCAAACCACAACCAATTGCAAGAATGCTCATGCAGCCACCACTGGGAATATGGGATTCCCTCATTTACTGCAGAAAGTATTTAAATATTGAATAATCCCTCCAAGTGGCTTAAGCACTAATTAGGAGTCTCTAGAGTACATTAGAAAATATACTGTACCATTAAACAATAATGTTTTAAACATCAGTACATACCAAAAAAAGTGATAAAAGTGATTTAAACATGACTGCATCTTCTCCATGCCTTGCAAGCATATGTACTTTGAGTAGGAGACCACCAGGTATGGAACAATTAAAATATATATTTCTTTTACTTACGCATTTCGTCCAGACTCTTGCAGCTGTGGACATGTTCAAAACCACTCCTTTAGTACATTATGGCTGTATGAGGAAGACTAGGAAAGAAGAGAAAAAGAAGATGTTATGACTCTAGTTTATGTCTTTTAATTTTTCAAGTCTTTGACTCTCTTATGCAGAGTGCCCCCTTGAAGATCACCTACCTCCTAAATCTACAGTGCTGAAAAAACAACCAAAAGATTGCTTTGTTAGATAAAAATCAACAATTAATAAATCAATTTATTTTCCCTCAATATTTTGGCACTACATTTGCTTCTTGAAGCAAAAAGTAACACAGCTGAAGAACAGTTGGAGGCACTGAGCTAGCAAAGTATGAAGGCTGTGCACAAGAGTGTTAACTCTTGGATATAGTTATGCAGTATCGTCACTGGCCATCACTATTTCATCATGCAAGCAGAAACCAGGATACATTTCATTCGGGAATTAGTATATATAGCTGGAAGAAATGCTTTCCTAAATGTCTTTCAGTCATTAGTGAATTCAGAGAGCTAGATTACAGGATAAAGTTGTATTCTTGCATCAGATAGATCTGTTTAAATCTAGGTAGTCTGAAATTGCTTGAATTTAATTTGCTGTAATTGCAATTGGAAATGGTCTATGTAACTGTGGTGCACTGTTAAAAGGTAACATACAAAAAGCTTGGCTTGATACAGAATACAGCTATAGACTACTGAGAACACTGCATTTGTGTTTACAAATACTGTTCTTTGACAAGATTCTGAATTAGTAACACATGAATCTAAAGCCATAATTACTGTCATTTTTTCCAGATGAAGGGGGAGGATTTAGGATCAATGAAAAGATGAGTTAGTTTTGTCTTCATCATCTACAGAGAAATTGCTACAAAAAAAAATTTAGGAAGACTGAGAGAGTGATTTTACTGAACACAGCTAGTCAGAAACCTTCCTGTCCTCTCACCTCCCAGCCTTTTCCTTTCAGGCCCACTTGGACAAACATCAGTCAGCCTCCTTTAGTATTCTTTTCCTGATGTTCTATGGGTTTCCAGTTTGTTTCTGAATAACCTGAAAAACATTGTATTTGCATCACAAGCCAACCAGAATGTTCTTTAATTATTTCCCAAGAGTTTTGCTTCATTTTCTGAGTGGGCATCACTGCATTGCTACACTGAAGAGCTTGTCAGCACTCCTATTATAGATGTCTAACTTTGCAGGACACCCTAACCCAGCTGACTTAATTGCATAGAGCTACAATTCGTTTTATGAGATGTCAGGAAAGATGCCAGTTCTTTAACATGCTTACATTGAAATAAATTGGCTTTTTTTTTTCTTATTATGGGGCAGTCTTGAATATGATGAAAAATGTAAAGCAAATCACAACAGAGTCAGAACTATCAAGGTTGCTTCTTGTCAAGGTAGCTCTTCATTCCCATATAGATGTTGCTTTCCTAAGTGAGTGGTCTTCAGACAGGAGGGTCTGTCACTCCTAATGCCCAGCTGATTTCTTAATTATGTCTTTGTTTCTCTCACTTTTAATCCTCCCGTGACTTTGAGGACCATCTTACTGAAATTAGAGATGATAAATTTTGTAGTGACTTCTTAGAACACAAAACACTGCCTCAGCTGGGTACCAGACACTACCTATGTGTGGCCCACATGTGGCCTCTGTGACTGTCAGTAGGTGCTTTAGATATTAAATGCATATCAGTGTATTCAGCCCGGGGATGTCTTCTACAAGTGGCTGGAGAAAGCACACATTAACTTCTTGTAAGCAATGCTAGTAGTAATAAAAGTAATAATACTTGTGAGGTCTTTAGAGGTTTCCAGAGCATTTAAATTAAGTTCAGACAAAACTCTGAGTATTTATGTATGAAAAAGTCTTTGACCTATTTAAAATTGTCAATAATATCTTCTGGATTTGTTCAGTCCAATGGGATTTAAAAAAAAATCAGATTGGAGCAGCTGAGGGTGAGAGAAAGTTCACTCTTTATCGGTCATCCAAATTTGCCGAGGCAGTTTTATGAAAGTAGTGCAGTGAATGCAGAAAGTAAAATCTGATTGACAATGCTCTAAGCCAAAAACAAACCAGAAGAATGAGCAGGCTTTGCTACTCTAGCTTACATCATATGTACCTTAAATAAAAGGGAACAGCATCGATATAAAGTGTGTGGGTGAGGCAGGCAGACACATGGCGCTGGAGATAGGAGGTCAGACATGAAACTCTTGCTTCCAAATTGAAATTCAGGGAATTGTCAGCAAGTCCCTATCCACAAGGAATAAGTGAAAATGTGATTGTGAGGGGCCTGATGATAATCCTTGGACAAATGCTGCTCTCCTTCAGCCTGGCGTCAAGTCAGCTGTCTTCTGGCTGTGCTGGGACTGCTTTACATTGCCGTTCAATAGAGCTGGAGCAGTTTTGCCCTGTATTGTAAGACGTTTATCCCCAAGGTGAATGTATGCATCTGGTTTTGTATTCAGTTTTTTTCTCATGCAGTTCAATAGCTTCTTGCTATTAGCCTCAGGGATATTTAAATAAGATCAACCCTTTTACCTACAGGACCATAAAAAGAGAAGAGCTAACAAGGGCCTATGAGGTGTTACAGCAAAGGTGATGAGGTGCCTTTATAGGCCCTCTGCAAAGTGCTTGACACCCTGAGTACAACGGGCAAGATTCCTCCTCCACCGGTGTCTCAAGGAGTATGGAAAAACAAAGCTTTTCCCAACCATCATTCCTCTGTGCACGTGTGCACAGGAAATGTGAGGCACCGTCTGCGGCACATTAATGCTCTGTACTCAGCTAGTGTTCCCAGTTCCCAGATGAAAAGGCATGGAAATCCACTGCTGGCAAACCTGAGGCTGTCAGGGATTTAAGGCACTGCACTCAGTCATATTTATATTCTACTAATGGTAGATCAGTCTTAATAAAGACAAGCTCCACCACCAGTTCTATGTGGTATAACAACATCGACTGCTATACAATGTATATGGAAATTTCTCACCAGTGGGAGGGCATGGAGAAATTCTTCACAGACACCTTTTATGCATGATGGATGTATTAGCTGCTTTCCTTGCCAACGACATCTTAGGAACTTGGCTTCCAGACTCTTGAAATTTGGCTTGGCCAAATCATTGAGCATTGAAATCTCAGTAAGCAGCACTATGCTGATTCGCTGCTTAATCGGTATCCAAACTAACCCATCAGGCTCTTACACGAGGCTCACATCCAGCACCTCTCTCTGGGAAAAAAGATCCAGCATCATCAGTCACTGCTCCTTGTGTAGGACTGGCAAGATGAGATGGGCAAACGTGACTCTGTCTGTATTTCACTTTTTAAGATTAGTCAGAATCCTTTCTTTTACATTAAAACATGCTTCAGTATTTCCTGAGTTCGGAGGGAGAATACTGAGTGTGCTTGAATCAGTAATCTGAAAATAATGTTAGCTGAATGAATAAATACTTCAGAAGACAAATTTTACATGGATGTGTAAGCTGCAATATCTATGTGGATTTTAAAGTTACAAGTCTGGTTAAAGGAAAATTTGTTAGACTCTCCCTCCTGCTTTAGCACTCGGAGGAATATTTTGTAAAGTTTAGTTCTGCAACTCAAAAAGCAACTTGGCAGCCTCCTGCCCTCAACATCCTCCAGCTTCAGAGTCCAAAACTGGAGCAATTCTTCCACTCTTAAGGCTGCAATGTTAAAAACAAGTCTGCATATGCCTGCCCAGGAGACATGCCTAGCTCCTGACAAGAGCATTTCGAGAGCCTTCACTGAGAAAAGCGCTCTGAAGAGCTTCACCTGGCAGACCATTTTAGGAAGTATGTGCATTTCCCATCCATCACCTCAAAGTCGTTACAGAAGAAATGCTCTTTGCTAGCTGAACCATTAGTTGTTCCCAAGAAACTGACTCGGGGCAGAGTGTAGAGCATGAGAAGTTTAACATAGCAATTGAGTGCCTAAGGACAACATAGAACCATGGGTAGGGTGGCAATACATATGACGTACTCATACTACATACTTACACCTCCCAGATTGCTGTCACGATTGCATGTGCTCAGACCATTGTTTCAGAGATAACAAAATATAAGCAGAGTATCTCTAGAGGGTTCTACACAGATGAAGTCTTGCTATATCAACATTGAGTGTTCAGCTCTCATCGTGTGTCTGTGATCTGTAAGCAAAGGATTTTGGACCTCATCTGACAATTTCTAACCTAGGAAAGGAGTGGTTTGATACCATCACAATACAAATAGTGAGCTATAATCATCATGGGCAAGATGGAAATAGGAGCATTTTACTCAGCCTTAGTCTGGAATTCCTTGATCAGCTATTGGGAAAAATCACATCATCCAAGGTCAGAATTTCTTTCACTATAATAATCTTAAATTATAAATGAAATATTGTAAAATTATAATTTAAATAGTATTTTTTTAATAAAAAAAACTCATTAGACTCTTAAAGGGATACTTGCAGTAACATGACAGTAAGAGCAGAGGAGAGTATGGCTGAAACTCTATCACAGCTTTTGTTCAGAACTCTTTTCTTCTGTCAATATTGGTTATAGTACTGGAGTTAAAAATAAACTTCTACTGTGATTAGGGCTTTCACTTCTGAATTATGGTCTCAGTCCTCTTGAACGAGCAACAGTAACTTAACACTTGCTCCCACATTTTGTCATATACTGTTTTACCCAGCATTTATAAAATCCGTCCATAATCTATGGTTAAAATGTATTTATGTGAGTAGCCCTGTGTTTTCCAACTTGCTTTGTAAAAATCTGGTAATGCCAATTAAACAAAAATACTAAGTAAATTATGAAAAGCAAAGGCAATACTAGTAAACATTAAAATAGAACAATAAAAAGTCTGTGACTGTGAGCAAGTCTGACGGGCAGTATAGATGTTAAGGTAGCAATTTAAGCTGAAAATGTTACTTATAGGTATATCAGCATTGGCCCTGTTGGTGTTGTCCAAGATGGTATAGTATTGCCAGTAGGTCTGCTACCCGAGTCAGTTGACTTGTGTTACCTTGATTGTGTTACCTGAGTCTCTGTCACTTCTGCAAGGCCTGTACATGACATGAATTAAGAACATGAATGGACAGACGTTATCCCAGCACATATTTGCATTTCACCAAACTGAACTGAGACAGACAAAAGCACCATGGAAAAATGTTGTACTTTTTCCTCTAAGTGATCACAAACATATCTAAGAGCATAATGCACCAGGTATTTGTATACTGCTGTCTGAAACTGTGTCTTGTATTTCCCAAAGAGATCGCAACAGTTAATGTTCTGCTTCAGTTTGAACATTTTTCGTCAGCATCAGTTGCTACTAAGTCCCTATCTTTTTTTCAAAAGCATAACTTGCAACAAGACAGCAATAACAATTACATATTGTTTTCAAGTAAGATGCCATTTTCCTTTCTGGCAGGCAGCAGTGGGCTTTTAATGTGTAACATTTGTTTCAGAAAACTCACAGATGCTTCCTTTCACAGATGCTTCCTTGACAATTGCAAAGGAAGAAAAAGAGAGGAAAGCAAACCCAAAGAAAAGGCAGAAAATAAAAAGAGCAAAGGAAAGATTCAGTTTCTATTGCAACTATTCATCTTGTGTCCTGGGCTAATTATCCAGATTTTGGCAGGCTTAAACATCTCTGGTGACCCTGTGCATGGCAGGGAGGTGCTGTGATTTGAGTCCCTGCTTTGCTGAAGTGTTGCCTCAATTTCCCACAAATGAAGAAAATACTATGTAAGAGGCTCAACTTAAAGAAGGTCACAGCATTTTGCCATTTGTATTCTCACGAGGCAATGTGGCTGAGGAGGAAAGATTTTTCTGCTGATGACATAAGGCTGCTGTGTCTCCAAGCTCTACCTACACTTTTTAGTTAGGTTGTGTGCACTACAGCAGACAACATTTCTTCCTCTGGAGCGAGATAACATATAAAACATTTCATTGAGTGACTGTTTTCATGGTGAACTGAAAAAAACCCCAAACATTCTGATAAAATTAAACCCAAAACTAAGTAGACCCCACTTCTTTGCAGTGTAAACACTTTAATATGGCTACACAAGGGAACGGAGGAGACACAGATACAGAAAGCAGGATCACTTTCTAGTCTGAGTCCTGAGCTCTTTTAAGTATGAAGAGTCAATCTGCTTTATAATCTCTACAACTATAAAAGGATATGGGGCTGAGAAACCTTCTTTGGTCACCCAACCAGCTAGCAGAGCTCTGGTGGTATCTTGGGTCTCCCACCTTGTATAGACCCCCAGCTGCTGGCTAATCAAACTTGCACACTGAACCATGGTGGGAAAAGAGTTACTACACAAGTGAGGTCAGTCAAGTAAAGGCAAAATTCATAGGAGATAAGCTTTACAAAATACAAAATATATCAAACAGAAATATAAATGACAGCAGCCTCATTCTGGTAGATGAAGTGCCAACATATACAGAAGAGCCAAGACAGTAGCTACAGTCATTGCTTTTTCCATGTCTAGTGTTTGAGCCCTGCAGCATATCTGGTGAGTGGCAACAGGCACATTTTTCCTGAACAGACACAAACCATGAGACTTTGAACAGAGTCCCCCAGCACATGGCTGGTGCCAAGGAGCAAGAAACAAGCAAGTGCCTCAGTTTAAGTGGCTAGACAGAGTCCAGGGTATCCATGTATTCTGCATTACAAAGTAAAATTGGTATTGTCACTGTGGAGCTGTTAAGCAATCCTGTACATGCACAAAGGTCTCGTTCCCCAGGCCCAAGAGGAGTCAAGCCACGGTAGGCAGTTTCATTTGTGCAGCTTTAGGTCAGGTTCAGCCAAGACAACCCACCAGCCCTCTCCCCTCCAGCTTCCCACACTTGCTCCATCTCCAGTCTGAACTATTTCTTCAATCTTAGTTTCTCTGCTACACAGAAAATGCCTGAGCAGAAGGTGGTAGCACAGCTTTCTGTAGCCACATGTATCCCCTGCACTGTTACAGCCAGACCATGCTGCCTCCTAAGGCATTTTTCCTGAGGCTTTCCCTGATGCTCATTTAATTCTTCACACTGTGGGGTTCCATCACTCACCTACCTTGGGAGATCATTCCACAGTTTAGTAAGTATGACTATGGATTTTCTACCCCTGACAGTCATCCTAAATTTTACTGTCCTTAAATTAATTCTGTTCTCTACACTTTATTTTCTTTTTCCTGGCTATTAAGGTGTTCCTCCTTTATTCCAGATAAAGCCAAACTATGATCAGCATGAAATTTATATTATTCTTTAGCTGGAGAGACCTAATCTTGAGCAGGTATAGGTCATTATGGATTGTACTTGGGGGTCCAGTAAAGCTTTCTGCTTGATTAACTATCCCTACAGTGATGATAATTGCTGTTACACATGGCAGTATCAAGCACAGAGCAGAGGCCCCTCTGGCAGTGTACAGGGCAGCACCGACAGGCTCTGAGAACAGCTCTCTGCAGTTCCTGGGCTAGCAGAGAAAAGGTAACTGTGTCGCAGCTCTTTAAAACACTGGACCCCAGACCAGACCCATAAAACACACTGCTGGAGGACCACAGTTTGGTGATCTTTTTCCCAGGCTATTGCACTCCACTAGAGAAATAGGGAAGTGTGACTAATCAAATTTAAATTCATAGGAGGAAGGGGTTATATTCTGATTTGTGATCTGTTTAAATCAGGAGCTGCCCTAATAACCCCATGGACTTGGATAGCTGTGAGCATCAGCTAAAGTCAAAGGCAGCTTGGGCTGAAGTGATGTGTGTTGCCAAGTTTGCTTTTACTTATTTAATTATTTTTCCACCAGTGATGCTTAAATAGCAATCATGACAGGTACTAATGGAAGACTCCAGGAGCCTTTCACAGCTGTTTTGAGCTGCAACCCCTAAAGCTTGCCCCTCATAATTCAGTTTTAGCTTTAGGCACTTTACAGTTACTGGGCTCATTTAAGCAAAGGGCTTATTTGAAATCCACATTGGAAAAAAAGTGAACATAAGTGTGCTAGTGCCAAGCTATAAACACATTTATATGGTGCTGTAAATCAATACCTCTGCCTTTCCTTGGAGAAACTTGGGCAATTAAGCCCAATGAACAGGACACGATGATGGAACCTGTTCAGCTTATTATGGGACCAGTAGCAAAGACGGGAACCATACTACCCTGCTGAGCCTCATTTTCCCAGCCTGGCCAAATTTTATACTATTTGCCTTTAGCTTGTCATGCATTGGCTACTGGAAGAAAACAGAGATACATTTTGGAAATTTTCTGAAAACAACTGGTGAGAGTCAGAGAAAGGATCCAGGCAGGGTGATAGCTTACTGCTTCATGGGCCAAAGCAGCTTAAGGTTTTTTTACTGGAAGAGTCACTCCAATACAGCCTGGGATACAAACTGTGCAGCTTTTTCCTCTAGTCATCTGCTTACATTTCAATCTGTGAGGAGTCTTGTCTGTTGAAAGGTTTGTGTGTTGGCTGTCTTCTTTTGACCAGGGTTAAAGTTATTAACTTTATGAACCCAAATTGATATTGATGAGCACATGGAAAGTAGGGAGAAAGACAATGAGAAAAATGTGAAGTGAAAATGGAAAGGTGTTAGAAGCATTGAGTGGGTGCAGCATGTGGACAAGCAAATGGGAAGAGGCAGGAAAGGTGATGCCTGTCTGCATCTTCCAATAGTACAGTGTCTACGAAGGCACTTGGTCATGCAATAACGATGCTATGCTCACTCTCAAATTCCTACAGGAATCAAATTCCTACAGTGCAGGTCACAATCCTACTTTTTGCAAACAAGAAAATGTTCCAGTTTGGTTACTGGAGAATAGTATTTCTGAATAACTGTCTTGATTACAGGGCTTCCTCTGTCTTTTAAGTTTTATGCAAAATATAAACCAAGGTTATGAAAGAGGGATGTGGTGTTATGGAGAGCTGCCTAGCCTTTGGTGCATTAAGTCTGAATAGGAATCATAGGAAGTTTAGTGTGGCTGGAAGCTGACAAAGCTGCCTTACAAGAACGAAAACGCATTAGGATGTGTACAACAAGTAATTCTTTTCATGAGAGAAAAGAGGAAGAAAGAAAGCCCTATGTCCCATGTAAAAGAGGAGAATTCAGACTTTGATAGAACAAATATGCGGGATTTTAAATGTTCTTTTAAAGGTTCTCCTTTTTCAGATCCTAAAAATTCAAGGACACTTAATGCTGCCCTAGCCCCTAATTCAAGATTCCTGTGTATACCTTCCCTGTGTGGCTCTGCCAGTCCCTATTTAAAGTAGGAGGAAAAGATTTTCAAAGTAAAGTGCCAAAAGGCAGTGGCCAGGTTACTGGCAGTGCCTGCCCAGGTCCTAACCCATGGTGCTAATATCCATCTGCCTTATCACATGTCTGAACAGATTCTCCATCCTATGGCTGGGAAAGGAAGGGGCTGCCTATCCTCTTCTCTCCATCTCACTGCAGTAGGGTTTTTAGAATGATTTTTAAACTTTGTACTGGCTATTTTCTGTTTCTATTTTCACTTTTCTCATTTCATTGGGACAAAAATTGATTGAGACAGGCAGAAAGGAATTATACATCTGTGAATAGAGAACAAACTCACCTCAGAAGGTTATCAACTCACTGCACCATCATAAACCAGAGCTGTAATTACACTTAAATCTTGCCTTTTGGAAAGCAAGGAGAGAAACACATAAGCACAAAACATATAACACAAACCTGAAAATCCACAAATATCTCACACTAGTAGTGCAATACAGTCCTGGTACTGTCCCCAGTGGGGAACTGCCCATACCCCTGAAGATACACTCATAAACAGCTCTCTACTTGGCAGTCCTTTGTAGAGAAAAAGCTGTCACCAGGAGAAATAAAGGAGATAAACTGGCATAAGCTTTGGAAACCTTTCCACAAAGGCTGATATGAGTATCATCTTGGTGGGAAAAGGACACATGCCCAGAGGCAGAGGAGTCAGTGGCTTCTGACTGCAGCTTATTTCTCGGAGCACCCTGACCATATGTTTCTACCTACCTTAATCCATTTATTTCATCAGTGCGGCAGGAGTAGATTTTTCCCACTTCATGGCCCCTGTGCAGCATAAATTAGTGAGCTGGCTATACTCCAACAGAATATATCCTGTGATTCTGTGATTCCAGCTCCCTTCCTCCCTTTACCGAAATTGTCATTATCTGCAGAGCAAAAAGAGCATAGAGGGAAGATAAAAATCTCATGTGCAAGCTGTTGATAGTGAGAAAGTGGTTCTGCCTGGCTGCCTCTGTGGGTTATGTCAGCCCAGCTATTCCTCTCCATGTGATACTTACATTACCTTTCACAGCTAGTAGTACCCTTAGTTTCTTAATATATTGTCTGCTTCTTCCAGGACATTAGCTACATTTGCTTTTATAGCTAGGATCTCTAACCAACTTCATTTGTGCTCTTTAGAATTGTGAAGTAATTCTGAAAAGCAACTCAGACATTATCTGACTTTTTCCAAGTGTGCTTCACTATTATACTGAGTTTGCATCATGCTCACGTCTACAAGGCAAGATATTGCATCCATTGCAAATGCTTCACAACTCCTTGAAGAGACTGCCAACACATTTCATTACTGATAATTCTGCATTGCAAAGCTGCCAGTCTGTTGTGGCTCCAAAGATACACAGTTGATTATTATCTGCACATGAAACAGCTTAGCTTGCCATAGCCTCCTTACTTTCTCCACCTGTACTATCAAGGAATGGCATTGGTAGATGATACAAAAGATGACAAAAAAGTGTCTACCAGTTATAAAACATTTCAAACAACCTCCAGAATTCTGAAAAGCTGACTTGCAGCACATACTGTGGGATGCTATGAAAATTAAACTTCAGGGCTGCATTTCACCACCAAGTCCACAAGGGGTTAATAAAGACTTCTGCTTGCTGTTTGTTTTTCTGCCATATGAACTTATAAAAGTACATTAGTTCCTCATCAATCTGCCATTGATCTATGAATATCCCCACCAGCATTCCCAATAACAGTGTAGGGAGGAATGAAATGGCCACGGGGATTTTGGAACAACTCCTTTGCAGAGAAGATAATCATTTACAATAAGTACATTTATTTACTTCCACCATAATTGCAACATCTGCTTTAGTGACACTAATTAATTAAGCCTCATTTAATTCATTATGTTCTCTGAGGAAGGTAGTGTTGATATTTTGCAGCTGGTACTTGAGAGGGGAGCTGTGGAAGGCAAAGTTCTCGACAAAGTCTCTGATTTGAAGTCTTCCAGGTCCCTGTATCCCTGACAGTGCCTGTGGAGTACGTTGGGGTCTGCAGCTGGAACATGCTAGATCTGATCCTTCAGTCTTCCTCAAACTGCCAAAAAACCTTCAGATGAGGAAATAACAATCCAAAATCTGAGCTGACTCTAAACAAACCCCAAGCCAGAAACAGATATGGAGATAGCATACCTTGTGTTTCCTTTTAGTCCTCTCAGTGAGATCTCTTCTATTTATTTACTCATTTAGAGTTATTTAAACTTCCTAGGGTCAAACTCAGATGTGATGGGATCTATCTTCTGTTGTTCTGGATCAGCTTAATAGCAGCCCCACATGTCTGACTTGCACATCATTCCTGTGTGTGGCTGCAAGTCTTGTTTTACACAGATGGGCAATCACGCATACAAATGCTCCTATAATATATCCCAGAGTTGCTGAGCTGTTTATATGGGCAACTTTCCATCTACTCCTAACACTCCACATCCTACAGAGGTGTTTTCTCTTGTTCCCAAAATATTATTCTTCATTAATTAAATTTCAGTAAAACAACTATACCTTTGAAAGCTGGAGATTCTTAATCTCCTACCAGGCTCTTTGTGGTTAGGGAAAAAGAAAAAAAAGTCTAAAATTTTCCACAGTGCTATATTGCTCACTAATTTTTTGTCAAAATGGGCTATGTTTACCACCTCTCATCAATGCTCTCTAACTTGAGTTTGTCAGTAGAACCTTTTCCAACAACCATTTCACAAGCAAAACCTGCATATTTCTCTCTGAAAATTATTTCAAAGAATCTTTTATTTAAAGCAAATTATTTTTATAATGTCCTAGCTTAAAACATCCTGCTCCCAATCTAGCTTTACTGATTTCAGCACCATTAGACCACGAATGAATGTGACTCTCTCGATTGTTTTCAGTGGCATGATGTCACATGCATTTACTATATCCTTGGCAACAGCAAGGCTGCCCTACAGCCATTTGAGAAGAAAGAAATGGAGTGAATCAGAATAAAGCACAGTCCCTGCAGAAAGGGGGGAGAAGAAAAGAAAGGAAGAAAGGAAGAGCCACAGAGTGGGGTCTGGGAAGTCTAGGCACTGGTTTGAAAATAACGAGGCAATGAACTGAAACCCAAAAGATTACTTGTCTACTTTCTAGCTGCACCAATAGTTGTTTCTCTGTAATTACCTTCCTTTTTGTGGCCTGGGTGCCATTAGCAGTATCATAGCAGTAGTGCTGCTGTACTCCTGACAATCCAAGAGTATACACTGGGCAAAGCTCACACAATGTTTGGGGTATATGCCATAGGATTAGCCACCAGGCAGATGTCAGGGACTAGTGCCTGAGTTTAGTTTGGTTTGCCTGCTCTCAGATTTGGCAAAAATAAAAGCACTGCATGTCATTCTTTTTAGAGTTCCACATAAAAATCATACCAGTGGTTTATAGATAGCAGCATGGTATTTTTCCCAGCTTCAAATACTTTCCTGTTTGTGCTACTCATCCAGATGGAAAGGTTCTCCAAACAAAAGCTACTACAGTGAAGGCATGTGTGAGTTCACTTCCAGCCACTTCGGTTTGCAGATATTTGTTATACTTTTTGCTGTTGACAAATCTGTCCTTGAAACGCTTAACTACTACAGGTTTATTAGAAATGCAAAAGAACCTCTCTTGTCCTCTTTCACTTTGTCTTTCCTGTAAAGTAAGTTATCAGCAAACACTTGTCAACACTTGAGCAGGTGATTACAAGAAATATTTGGATTTTCTGAATGTTTTCTGTCTTAGTCTGTACCCAGAATGCCACTTCCACTTTTCACTCTTGTTATCTGAAGCCAACAGCTTATAACGAAAAGGGCTGATTATGTAAAAACAATGTAACATTGGGCTGTCAAAGCAAAATACCGACACCACACATCCCAGCCTGGGCCTTGAGCTAGCAGCTGGACTGCAGAGTAAGAGGAATGCCTTTGTGGAAGTGGAGTGGGAATATGTGCTGCTGAGCAGGGCAGTCCAGCCCATGCACAGCTCCCCTTCAGCTCCTTATTCACAGCAATGGCTTAGTCTCTTCACACCAGTTTCACAATTGCTTTCATGCATGGCTTGCTCTAGATCAGAATGAGCACAGAAGATAGGGAGCACTGGCAGAACATGTTTAGCCTTAATAGGAACAGTCTGGAGCCCAACATTTCCCTGTGAAAGATTTCTGATGTGTAATAGAAGCCATAATGCTCTGCAGTGCTGGATAAATTGTAGTCCTGGAAAAACCAGATTTTTTTGCTAAAGGTTTGAATTTTTTATATTAACTTTCTCATAGATCATGTTTATATATACATTAAAAAAAAAAGAATATATATTTGAGAGGATTCCTGCTCTTTACATGAGTGCAGGCAGGCAACTGATAGCCACACAGAGACCTGTCTTCAATCCTTAGTTTTATATTCCAGTTTAGGAGTGATACTTCCAATAGAAACTATTATTCAAAATTAGTAGCATATAACCAGGGGCAGGAATCAATTCACCTAAGTTTAGGGATCTAGAAGCGGGGCATAGAGTCTAACTGGCTTTCTTTACACTGAATGGAAAACCAGGTATTTTCCATAGGGCAAAAGTTCCCTCCATAGCAAGGCTCTCACATGGACAGATCTCCAGAGGTACTTATTTTCTTTGCCTTTGTCAATGTAGAGCAAAGAGTGAATCCCTGACTCTTGCTCAGCTGAAGCTGGATAAGGTGCATTCCCCTTTGTTAATGCAGAATGACTGCAACATATTAACTGATGTTTTATTAGGTAATGTTGTGACACTCCTTCCCCATTTTAGTACAAAATTATATAAAATGTGTAAAACTCTTCCCTCTTGCAGGATAATTTTGAACTCATCGGTAACACAAACTGTACTTTCAGAAAGGCTGCTATTATTTTTCAATTAAAAAGTCAAAAGTCAGTTTTAGGTAGAAGAGTTTGGGTTTCAGTAGAGCTTATTGTGAAAATGAAGACGTGGCTTTGATAAATTCAGAACACACCCAAACTACAAATCAGATGTTTTGTTAGCTTCCAAATACCCTCCCTCCTGGGCATGCAGTTGGCTGACTGGTTTTTTTTTTTCTTTCCAGAACTCTTGGCAACTTGTACTCTAGTTGTGCTAGTTAAGACCAATGGTATCTGTAGGACTACTACTAGAATGAAAAAAAAAACCCAAAACATTTTAGATCCTTGCTTCAGAGAACTGGAGAGATCTTTCCCCTGGAATAAAGCAAATCACATGAAACCAGAACTGAGAAATGCAGTTCAGAGCCAAGATCATATTCTGGGACAAGATCAGGACTGGAAGGTTTCTGAGTCTTTGAAAGCTAGGTTCATAGGAAATGTGGTAAATCTTCTATTAATCTCTTGAAAATGGAGTTGAATGAGTTTAGATATGTAGAGCATAACTGTTAGCAGTGCCTCATGGAAAATTCTGAGTTGTATTGGCCTTGCTATGTAAGCATTCACTGTGAAGATGGTTAAAAATGCCCATGAACTGCTGAGAAACACTTAAGTTTTACAGAGACCATGCAAAAAGCTTCTCCTGACTCCTTATCTGCCAGCTGGCAGGTGACACTTGGCTGTGTGACAACTGTCAGCCAGGTATGACAGAGCCATGCAGGATTGTGCACCCCATGTTCAGTGCTGGTTGTGGTGCCAGGGTCAGAGCACCTGGTGATGTGCCAGAATCACTTCTGTGGGCAGCCACATCTTATGTGGCCATGGCTTCTTTTCTGCTGGACACTCCCATCTTCTTCAGTAAATGCTGAGGAAGCAGATATAGGATGATGAAAACTCCCTGCTCTGGTTCTGTCTAGACCATTTGATCTTACATTTGCAAATTGCTCTCAGTGACGCATCCATAAACTGAAGCCCATATCTTCTGCAGTTAAGATATTAAGGTAAGATTTAGGTATTGTAAAGTCAACAAAATCTGTTATTTTAAAGTAGAATGGAAATCAGCAGTATCTCCACACCTTTTCTGAAACAGAAATCTTCACAGAGAAGTAGTTCTTTGTTATTATGTAAAGAGAAAACTGCTTTCCCAGGCAAATTCTATGTTAGGCTATGCCTGTTAGTGAAGGAAAAGTACTATGGCATTTGCTACCAAAAGCAAAACTAATTACGGCCTGGCACCCTTTGACTCAGGGTCAGAAGGAAATACGGCATAAGGGTTTAAGCTGAAGTAGAAAATGAGAAGTATGTGGTACTCAGAGGCAGATGCAGCACAGTAAGTAAAGATGAACTAGGTGAAAGAGCTGCCAGGTCTCAGCCTGTACCCACATAAGTGTACAGCAAAAATGCTGCCAAGCGTAATGTCACAAAATGGTCATGCAATGGCCTGGAAATACCTATTTTAGCATGGCTCCTGATAGTAAGTTTGGTTAGTAACTTCTTAGAGAAAGAAGCAGCAGTTCTGAAGTCACAGCTTCTCAATTCCTACAGTTGTTCTTTCAGTACAGTAGATAATGGAGAGATTAAAGTGGGTAGCCCTTTCTGCAAGAGTGTGGCTGCTTTTCATGCCTAACCTACAGTCCTAGTAGCACTTAATTTGCATTCTCACTGCTCTTGCACAAAATATTTATGTGCAAATGACAAGAATTAACAAAAAATCCCCCTAACAAACAAACCTCAAACTATTAAAATTGATCTCAGTAAATGGTTTTTTTAAAAGGTATTTTCTAGTTAAAAGGTATAGGATCATGTAGGTGGTACCTGTGCAAGGTGCTCCACTGCCATTTCCACATTTAGCACAGAGAGAACCAGACCAGAACTCTCTTCACCTCCAGTACAGCTGAGTCAGCCTCCTGATGAACAGAAAATACATGTGAGATTTTGCATCTTGCAAACAACTTCTTGCTAGCAGAAAACTATTTGTGACTCTAGAGAAGTGCCAGGCACAATTCATATTGTTTAGCAAAGCTTTTGACTTGCCTCTGATGAACAAGAAAGGTCAGAGGTTAGGGACCCATGTTGAAAGCTAATTGCTGAAGTTATTTGTCTGGCTTGTGTTAAATGCTTGGACTCTGCTATGCAAGTTAGAAGTGCAGAGTGCCCTAACTGCAATATTTTAATTTAAATGCTTATAGCACAGAAGATAAACAATTCACTGATCTTCTCATTAGAGGCTTAGCTATTTACATCTGGACAGCTTTTCCTCTTTGATCTTGTAAGAAAAATGAATGGAAGTTTAGAACATGTTTATTTACTTTTGTAAAGGCTTGAATCCAAGCAAAACACTCTTATATCTGGGAAATGACAATGGTAGGCTGTAAATGTATTAAATACATTTGACCAGCTCGAGATACCAAACCTAGACATTTCCAAGGTTAAGGAATTCAAGAGTGCTGACTCCTGGTTTCCATTTAACTCCCATTACAAACCTCATTTCCATGCCACTAAATGAAACAATACGCTTCTCCCTGTGGACACATGAATGAGTTAGATCATCATTGGTTGGTTTTTTTTTTTCCCCCCTTGTAATCTTCACAAAACCTGCAAGCAGCATAGCCTGAAAATTCCATGAATAGAGAAATCTCTGGTCCCATCTATGGGCCAACGAGAGAAGAATGCCATACAACTAGTTAATCTCTTCAGATGCTTTACCTCTATCACTGCATGGACACTCCAGAGAGGTGGGCACTCTCTAATACCTAATTAGTTACTAAAAAAATATGGCCCTTCTTTGTCTCTCTTCAATCTTCCAGTGGCACTTTGAAGAGACAGCACAGCTACCTATCAATGACCACAAAGTCACAGACTCCTACCAGTCTTCTCAGCACTCTGTACTGGGGCACCTTCTCTGTAAGAGCTCTTGCAAAGGACATGGTAAGTAGACATGGGAGAAGGACACATGATGGAGTTCAATGATGGTAAGGGTTTTTTCACGCAGACCATGGCAACGGCAACAGAAAAGAGACATCCTGGGGGCTGGATTAGATGATTTCTAAAGATCTTTTCATTCTGTGATCTTCCCTGAAAACCTTTACTCAGCCATGAAGAAATTAAATTTTCAGACTGAATTTTAGCAGTGAGTTTCAGAAGACAACAGAACACCGATTTGCAGAGAGCTGGAAAGTAGTGGCCTGTCCAGGTAGGAATCATATCTCTGGAGGTAGTGTCCAAACATTACTAATCTATAGGGAAATTTAGGAGATAGGAAAGGAGAAACAATACTCAGGAAGAAGGTATGCCTGCAGGAAACTAACAGCATCATCTGGTGACCAAGCCAATGGACCACTGCACAAGGTATTGACTGAAGTAGATGACTGTATTTGATGTGCATTTTTATCTCAAAGTTAACAGTGTGTTTGCCTTACCATTACTAAGGGCCTCTGTTTCAAAGAGTTTCGCACTTGGGAGTGGTGAACAGTAGCTAAATGTGCTTTGGAAGGAACCCAATGCTGTATGTTGACTTTAAAGAAGGGTCATTTTTTGAACACAGTCTTGTTACTCGTAGGGACTCCAGTTGGGTTCTGGGTACCCAGTGATTAGACACGGTGGCAAGATCCCAATTAGGTGGAGAAAGTAGTCAGAAGAAAGTAAATTCCTGGATTCATATGGAAGGGTTGAATTTTTGAGCTCATCAGCATCTTTGCTTGAATTTTCTCAGCATCAGAATCTTAAATAAAGTCTCACTGCTATTGTTACAAGCAATATTCACTTCCTGCCACAGTCTCATCCATGGTCATTGCTATTCCAAGATCATTAGGAATGAAGTACAAGCATGGTAAGGACTGTAAAAGAGATTTGGAGGGTAAAGATGCTGCTGAATAAGTCCAGTGTTGAGACAGAATATCGTTCAGCAGAATGGTTTATCACTGAAAACTGGCATGTTGCAGCTGAACTGAGATTTTCTATAGAACACCACATCCACAGACAGCTGAGTGATGAGTTCACACTATAAAAGACTTCAGGAGTTCATCCACTGAAAGGCCATTTATGGGCTTTACTTTCTCACGGTCCCACTCTAGAAAGAGTTACTTTGCTTGTAAGAGTTACACAGCCCATGCATATCCTCCCATTGTTTCAAGTTAAGGGAACATCAGCTGGTTTTTCTATTGTGAACTGGGGCCATGATGGAGGGCTAATTGGTTCTGTTCAGTCAAACGTCTGTTTTATGAGGCCAGGCTATGGCATGCACCAATGCTGGACAATGGGACAGCAGACTGAATCTGTGATCCCTGTTAGACAATGAGCATTTAGGCTACTTCTGAGAGATCTGGCAAGAAAACTCCTTGCTTCTTTTTCCACACAATAATAACTTCCAAATGATAATTAGGTAGGTAATTCACAGTGGATAATGATCATTCATGGTTTGGAAGGAATTTCTTTTTAACAAAACCTCCTCTGCATCTATGTTACTTAAGGATTTTACTAGAAAGTTGTTATCAGCCAGAGGAAGCAAGCTTCTGAGAGAAACTTTTTAAGATGTGAAGCATTTGTTAATGCCATGTAGACTTACAAGGATATATAAAAATTATTCCTAGCCAAACTAAAGAAGATTTGTACATCTCTACTACTTGATGAGACCATGATGTTCAGAGGCAGAAATATAGTTTCACAAAATAATGGGGTTTTTTTGGTGTTTCAGGGATGTGTTTCAGAGCTGGTGATCATGTATCTGGTTCTCAGTCTCTGAGCCAGCTAGAATCTGTGTCAAAATAAAAAAAACCAAAAACCCAAACAACCAAAAAAATCAAACACCCCCTCCAAAAAAAACCCCACAAAAATCCCAGACATCACAACAACCCACAAAAAACTCCCAAACAAAACCAAACAACCCAAAACCAACCCACAAACAAAAAAAAACCCCAAACACCCTCCAAAAAATCCCCCACAAAACTAAACCAAACAAAACCAAAACAACCAAAAACAATCCCACAGAAACTGTTAAAGGTCAGATAGTTCTGCAGCGCTAGGGTACAGGGTTTATTCCAGCTCCCCTTCCTTTATTGGAGAATTAGCTGCCGGAGACCTATAGGCAGAACTTAAGGGATGCTGAGGGGAAGACATAAAGTATGCAGGCAATTTCTTCATACTGATCTTGCAGTTCTAATGATGAAAATTAAAGTAGCCCCATGGATGATCTAGTCCATAAAAGATTCTTATACAGAGCAATGCTACCCACAGGAACAAGTGTAAATCCACAACTGACAAAGCAGTGTGTGTTCACATGCATTTTGAAAGCAACAAATGGATTTTAGTTATGCAGAGATACAGTTTAAAAGAGAGACAGAAAAGAAAGGAAGGGGGTCAGAGGATCTTTTTTTATTTAGCACATTTCATGGAGACTCACCTACAGAAAGGTATTCACTCCAATATAGCTCCTTATGCAAGGTAAACAAGTGTCCCCATATGAGTGCAGGAAAACCTTCAGTAAGAAACAGAACATGGTGCTTGCAGGTAGATAACAACAGCTTGTTCACAGGCAGCACTGACAGTTTATCCTCACAACCACTGTACTGTATAATAATTCTGACACTGGCTCACTCCAGATCCTGCTTTTCTGAAAAAAAAAAGAGTTGTCCAGACTGCTGTTGATCACCCCTGACACAATAAAGAGTCCTGTTGACCAGATGGACAGTGGCTCAGCAAAGGAAAACCAGTGACACTTTGGATTGTAGCTGGGTTCAGTTACATAAAAGCCATCTGAGAGAAGACAGAAGGGAGCCATCCCAGTGGTGGGATCAAGCCAATTCAAGGGAGCTTCAGCTTGGGAGGTGAGTGAAAAGGGATGAGAAGAGGGCTGCAAGGAAACAAAGACACACCCCCACAGAAGACCAGAAGTAATGCTAGGAAGCACTAGGAAAAGGCCCAGCTGTATGCCCCAAGACACGGAACTGTGGTAGGTGACAGCAGTGTCATTTGGGAATAACGCTGTGAAATGAAGCAAGCAGCAGCCTACAACGAGCCTCTTTCCAACCCCAACCCTACACAATGATGCAACTGAAGAATAATGGAAGCTTACCAGCCTGCCATGCCAAGATACTACAGGCTATGTCTACAAGCCATGTCCCATGTAACATCTGGCCTCAGAGGTTCTCCAAACAGAGATACAGAAAGGAGGAGAGGTGAACCAGACTTAACAGGACTTGAAGGAAGGAACTTAGACTGATAGCTGAAGGTGTCTAGAGGGCCATGGGGAGTTCAGCTGTTGTGTACACGGCTGGACTGCTAGCTACTGCTCTGGTATTTCGGTAGCTCTCTATAGAAAAAAAGACAGAATGCAGTTACAAGCCTGGAGGCTTTCTGTGTAATTACACAATGTACAGAATATGAAAAACATCCTAAAAAGAATGCCACTATTCATTTGGGAGAGGCAGAGACTGAAGCAAGAGAACTTCTTACCAGGCTTTGAACAGACAGCATTTGTTTGTCAGCTTATAGACTCAAACATAACTAGTCCAAAGTAATTAGGGCTAATAAGACTACAGGTAGACTAAATGACAGCTTTGCTTTGAAAACTATTTCATGCTACCCTTTTACCCCAGAACAGAATTTGAAGTATTGTCCATTTACAGATCACAGTGACAAAATTAGTGCAATATTTAGAGACAGATTTTTTTCTACTGTTGCAGAACAGTTTCAAAGCAGAAATGTATTGTTTAGCAAGTGCCGCATTAATCACTGGCACACTGGAATAGAGTTTTCAGAGAAAATCACAGAATTAAAATCAACCTCATTGGGTCTGGATATTTAATCTGAAGTATGCTTATCACAGCTGAACTCAACTTCATTCATTACACAAAGATGAGAGAGTGTAAAGATACTTTTCCAAAGACAGATGGTCTTCATGAACTTCAAGGCATCTCAGATAACAAGGCTAGCTTTGAATTAGGTCTATTGATTGTCACAGCATCCTAACAATGTGGGAGTCATCTCGAACTGCGCAGAACTAACTTAAAGAATTAGCTGCTCATCTTGTGGCAAGTGTTAAACTAAATGGCTTTCAGTACCTTCATCTCAGGTGCACCTGACTTACCTGTATTCACATTAGATAGTCCATGTCCAATCATTACCCACCATGTGACATTAACACAAACCACAGGAGAGCTGTTAGACACTGCTGAAGGACTCTGCTGCAATTCCCAGTAGTGTGAGTCTGGGGAATGATGAAGACCAGCCCAGAAGTATCATGCATTTGAACTAGAGCTGCCTGTGTACAACCAGAGTGAACACTTCTCCCCTGGACAACACAGAACTATTTCAATGATTGATACTTCAGAACAAAACAAGTGACCTTCCTTTTCATCTGTTCTGCTCACATGCTTCTCTGAGCAGGAACAAGTCTAGAGACCAGAGCTTGGGTAGTAGAGAACTCGGGTAAAGTCTGCAGAACAGGGTTTAGATCATCATTGAAACTCTACTCAGTAAACCTTCAAGCAGTCTGCAGGAAAAGCTCATGCTCCTTTCGCTATGAGCATGCTTATGGAAGCCCCTTGTTACTTTTTAAATATCCCTTATTTTGAGCTCCAGCTTGGCTTTGGCCTTCCTTGTGTCACCAGTAAATACCCAAGTGATAATTTTATATGTACCCCCTTACTTGTCTGCCCTTGTTTCAGCTTTGCATTTGGACTCGTTTCCATTTCAGACCACTAAAAAGCACCGTGCTTAGCCAAGAGGATCTCTGCCATAATTCTTTGTCTTCCTGCACAAGGGTCAGACAGGTCCTCAGTTTTCAGTAAGTTTTAAAGAAAACTCAGGTCTGTCGTGCACCTTTACTCCTTGTGGCAGCTTCTTAGAAGATCTTAAATAATTAGGTAGCTACACGTCTCTGTGTAAGTTATGATCTGATTATTCCTGCAGCTGGTTTCAATAAGGTTTAAGAACAATGTTTGATTTATCTGATGGGAGAACAGGAGTTAGTTTTCCTAGGTTTTTCTTATTCCCAGGTCATTTTTTAAATCTGAATTCTAAATATTCTTGCCTTTCTTTTTCAAACCAAAATATCAGGACTAATGGAAGCTCTTAACAAATAACGTGCTTTATCTAACTTGTAGTAAAATGTAGTGTTTTCAGAAAATGGCATAAATGTTAGAAATTATAATGGCAAAATTCAAGCACAGTTCTTCCTCATGTCTAGTTGTTGCCACTAGAATGGGCCCAGTAATCACTACAAGGAAGAAAATTAAAAACAGCAAAAAAGCCACATGTGCCTTTTGTCCCATATTGTGCCTGTGGCTTAATTATACAGCTGCATTGTGTGCTTAACTAAAAAGCAATAAAGGCGCTGCAAGAAGTGCCATTAGTGAGTCAGCATCACCCCCTGAAGATCAGCATAGTTACTGAGATCTTTCTGGTGGAAATGTCTTTTATTCCTTATGTTCAGCTTGGTCTCTAGCAGTCCATATCTAGCAATCTCCGGTTTGTTGGTACTAATCTAAATAGCTACCAAAGGGTGAAGAATGAGGTACCAAGCAAGACGACAGTCAGATCCTACCCGTGCAGCAGTATTTATCCAGCATGTAGAGAGTAAAGTCAATGAGGTCATGTTAGCACAGAAGTAACAACTTTTCTTAACAGGAAATTTTAAAGTTGAGAATAGTCTACTGTGGGATGGAAGGTACATGATGAAAACATGAAAACCATGAAGTCACATGAAGAAAATACACAGAATGGGGATGATGCAGAGAAGACAGCACTAAATTATGTGTATGCCCTGGTACTTCCTGCTATGCGGAATTGCAGGATATTTGACCTTCTCAAAATACTTACTATTTTACCCTGAGAGCAGCGCAACATGTTAGGAACTGATGCAGGATTGCTCTGCACCTTCGAGTATGCCACATTTAAAAATAACATTTTTACCACGTTTGAGAAAGACTGAAGAAAAGCTGTACAGTTTCATGAAGATTACAGTTTGGCTTGGGTTTTTTTGCCAGGAGGGTTAACAAGAGCCCTTGTGAAAAAGTCTGTCTTGGAATGGCCACGAAACACACAAGGAAGACGAAGCCTCTCTCCATCCATCTACCTGCTGACGAACTCTCCAGTAATGCCACTTACCCTGGATAGATCCATCAAGATGAGCTCCTGCATCAGGCATTTGGGTGATCTCCAAATGTTCTAGTACCCCTTTTTTCTGCTTTTCTGTAGCACCCTTCATTATGCAGAGCCATGAGTTGTTGGGTTCCTCCTGTGACTTTGAACACACTGCCAATCTGCTCTGGATTTAAACACATTATTTCTAGAGCTGATGCTCCATCCTGGTGTTGCTAGAGGACAGCAAGTACAAGAAACAGATTTATCCTTCTCTGAAAGGTGGATAGTGCATTTAGTGAACAGAAAGCTGAAAGCTATGAATTGTATTTAGAAAGCTCATTGTGAACAAAGGGTGCTGCAGGAAGTAGTGAGCTTATTGAAGATCTGTACATTGCCTCAGTATCAAATGTTATGTTCACAGGGAAACTAGACAAACAAATTGGCAAGATATGTCATTCGAGTCTAGACTGGAAAAGGTCCCCATAGAAATTAATCTACCACATTTTATATACTTTTATCTACAATAGTGTAACTTTCCACACACTCATGCTTTAAGAAAAACACATTTAAATACTGTTGAAAACAGAAAGAAAACAAAAAAACAAAAAAGAGTGACTGTGGTCCTTTTTATCTAACTGCTTGCTTTCCCAAATGCAACCTGAAGCTTCATTCAGCAGAAAACTTACATATGTGCCTATGTCTTTCAGATTGCCCACACACTTCCTCTACCCACTGGAGTGCACCTAATGCTTTGAGCTAGGTGTTGAAATGCCTACTGAACCACAGCCACAATTTAGATTTAGAGAGTAGGTGTTACACATTGCTTTGGAATGTGTGCACTATGTATGCTCCTAGACATTGTTCTCCATGCTCATATAGTTGCCACTGCACATGTATTAAAAATGGAAAAGCACAGCTTCCAAGAGATCATTAGTATTTAGTATTAGTATTCCTCCCAGTATTTTCTCCCTTTCTCAGTGACAGACACCCAGTTGTTCTAGACAAGATGTCTTACCTACCACTTTTCTTATACACAAGACACACACCAGTGCAGAACATCCTCTTACCAAGTTGATTCTAAACTTGCTGTATTTTTATGCCACAGCAAGACACACTGAATTGAAAAAGTACATTTTTCCTGTTACAAACACCCATTGGGCACTCCTCACAACATCTGGGGAACCTGTCCTATCCTATTGCCTTCTTGTTGCTTTACATGGTATTTCACTGAAGGAATGAGAACAAATCAACTACAAACTTGCAATGGAAAACCACACAAATTTTAGATGTCAATCTCCAATTACCAGTGACCAAAAGGGCAAAGGACCCCACTCTGGTGCCATACACAATATTCCTCATCGGTGATATTCCTCATTGGTGGATATTTGTATAGCCCTCACTTTGCTAAGTCTTTTCTGACACCAGAGTTAAAAGTTTTCTAGGTAACTTTCCCTTTTGGTTGCATGTAGTGCTTTCATCTGCCCACCCCCCAAGTTTGCCAAAGAGATATGACACCTAACTTTGGCTGCCAGAATAGACAGCCCCTCCTCTGATTCTTGGAAAATGACCTTTATGGTTCTTGTAGGGAAGCATGGTACTGGTAGGAACCAGATCATTCTATCCTTATTGAAAACAGAAGTAACACTATTTAGAACATTATGTAAAGGAAAACACGTCAAATACCTTGAATGATGGTTTGTCAAAGACCTGAAATTCAAGCGCTGCCTCGTCCTCTTTTTAGTGATCTTTCTGAGTCTGGTGTGTTGCTGAACAGTAAAGGTGAGATACAAAGAAATAAAATAGTTTATAGGATCCTAGCAGCACTGTGCAGCTCCAACAGTTTATTGCACTCTTTGAATTTATCTTTCAATCTGTCATTCCGCAGTCATAGCTCTTCACCTCTTGTGCTTCAGTTTCCTAGTGCATCACTTCCATGCCACTGCTCTCTTTAGAGGTGCTGTCTAGGTTTGAAGTGTGTGGTGTGGAAACAACAGTCAGAAGCAACCAGGCTGCCTTAAAGAGTGGAATCCTGTGTCTGATACAGGAGTGCATTTAAGGAGAAGAATTCTCTTACAAGCTATTTCTGCCATCCCTGTGAGTCTGAAGCAATGGTGGTGTTTTGTGGGTTTCTACTGTGTAATTTCAATATGCAACAATCTCTCCAAGTTGGATAATTTGGAATCCACACACGCTTTGCAGTTTCAAGATAATTTGATCTGAATAGCAGTTTTACATAAATGTTTTGGCAGTAGCAAAAATATCCTCAATGTTACTGCTTACAGCTTGAAACACCAATAACCATTTTGCATGCTGATAATAAAAGAGCATGATAGGCAGGTTAAAAACATTAATCCCTCTGTCTGAAACTGATATTTTCTCACTGCATGGTTTGAAAACAAATTTAATTTCAACAGGTTATTTCTGTATTAACATGATACCAGCACCATCTGTGCTGCTACCTCTCTTCTGTGGGCAAGCACTGTCTGAGGGAGCCTGCAGGAACTCAGCTCTTGCTTGCTTCACCCCACAGCTGTGGGGTAAACATGGGATACAATGTTTGAAGTGTTAAATAATTAGAGGAAGTGAACAGAGAATGATAACAACAGCAATAGGGATATTTCTCAAGTGATTTGAGAAGGTTGTCTGGTGCAGGTTGGATGTTTGATTATGTATGCACTGGATACCCACTTCTCTCTACTTCAATAATACATGGGAACCAAGAATTGTTTACTTTAAAATTGCAAAATGAGAAATGACCATGTTCTGAAAATAAAACCTGGGAGTTTCAACTCTGCCACCTCTAGGAAGGCCCAGTGGGAGGGATAGGATTGCTCGAACTAGGGGAGGCCTCTGTTTCCTTATTTGTTATCATTTAACAAAATCTGAAGGTATCTTCCTTTGCAGAGAGCTGGAAATAATTCTTGTGCAGCTCCAGGGCCACGCGGAGGTTAAGGTGCCCATTTCACTTCTTGTGTTAAAGAACAGAGGGCTGAAGGAGTGAACTGGGGCTGTACCAAGTTGCCAAACACTGGAGGAGAGAAAACAGAGCACATACGTACTGGGGAATGTTTCTGACTAGTAACAGATAAAAAACATGGTGCTCTTTAGCCACCATGCCACCAGTGTTCTCAAATACAACTGGTTGTGTTCCATCACTAGGGAGGTTTTTCACAGTTACATTTGGGAGCACATGGTCAGTAGACAAAATGTTCCTGTTAATCTGGTGATTGGTTTTGAGATCGGAACACTGTGAATCCATGCTGCATTCCCAGCATCTGCTCAGTATCTCATCAAGGAAGGCTAGTATACATGCTGTCTACATAGCAACAAATGCAACTATGCTTCTGCATGCCACTGAAAAACACAAAGGATGGTGCACATGACATACATACAGTACAATGGTAAGATGTTTGCATCTGACACAGTAGTCATTACTTCAGCCAAAACAGAGTCAAGAGCTGAGAGGTACTTGCCTTATATAGAGTGAAATGTGGTGTCACTGACTTCAGTAGCAAAGCTCTCAATATTTTGTTTTGCCCAAGATGCAGTTATTCCCATATATAGAAGCAAGTATTGTACCAGCACAAGCATGATTTTTGTTTATCTGAGAATATGTATTCACTGAGGCAATCTGTAACAGTATTTACAAAAAGTGCACCTCGGATTTATTCTGCACAAATATCCTTAATTTTTCTATTCAAAGTTCCTTGTTATGCAAACTCTAAGGACTGTTAAATATTGTTTAACTTTTACACACTATTATGAATAGTGTGCTTGGAAAGGACTTAGAAGCAGACCTGACTGCAGCCTTACAGTAAACCTTCCAGCTTTATCAAGTACAAAATCAGCCAAAGCTATCAGCTGACCACCCTGCGCATTTCAACCCTGCTATCATTAGAGCTGTACTTTGCAGAAATCCCATCTCTCATCCACAGGCTTGTGAACCTTTCCATGGCAATCTGGCTCCAGATGTACAGTTGCAGCTGTTCCCGGCGGTATGCAAGGGATGGGGACTGAGCTGTGACAGCACCCAGCACCCCTGAGCCTTGCCTGTAGCCACCTCTTAATGGGGTTTTCACATTTATCTGGGCTTTAAGGTTCCAAGCAGGGAACTTGCTTCCAGGATGGGCCCCCTCTTGCTGAGGATTTGCATCCCCTGCATCTCAGGGGCATTGGGGGAACTGAACTAATCAGAAAAAGAACTCAAAGACCCTTTTTTTATGGTGTTCTTTTTCTGTATGGCTTAGCTCATTCTAGTTTGATACTGTTTGCAATGTTAACCTTTTTTGATCAGTGCTTTTAATACAGCTGTCAGAGTCACCCAAGAAAGACATTAAGGAATCTTGTCTGCACTGCTGCCTTACAAAGCATGTTTCAATGCAAACATGGTTCCTTTGATCTCAAGTTAGCTGGGAGCTCTTCTTCTGCAGCTTGTATCTCAGCAGAAAGCCAAACAATCTGTTTGTGCTTACTGTGAAAAAGATACTGTAACCCTGCCAATATAATTACATTGGTGAGTTAGGGAATAATGAGTGAGAACAGATGAAATATTTAGATATAAATAGTCTGTTTGCATGTGCTGTGATTGTTGCTAATAAGGCAGGGATGTGTGGCTTGTGGTTCAAGAGACAGGATGAGGAACCAGGATGGGTTCCTTTCCCAGATTTACCACATTGTATTGGAGAAGTCATCAAGACTCTTTGTACAGTTGGAAATGGATAATAATGCTCTAGGGACAAATTCTTTAATGCTGTCATTTTCAGAGGTTCAGAAAGAAAAAACAACACAAGTGTATGACTTCTACGTACTAGAAATCAGTCCAACCAAACATTTAAATCCAGATACCTAGAAAGCTTGTGAATTAGTTTACCCTATCCTGACTTTAGGAATCTGACTCTGAATTTCATAGCAATGACAGTAAAAAGAAGAGGAAAATTAAAAGCAATACAAAACATTTGAACAACATCCTTTCTGAAAGCACATTAGGTTTCCTGGGACAAGTTTTTTTGCTTTACACAACCATCTAAAGTGATTACAGTAACAAGGGGAGTACTGTGTACCTAACATGGGATGGCAGTGATGTCTTTAAAGATTGACATGTGCTCATTTGTTCAAAGCCTATGAATTACTTAGGCCTTAACTCTTTGTGGGACTTACTGTGGCCATCTACAAAAGGATGCAGTTTGCCTAGCCTTGCCCACTGCAGCTGTAACTAATAGATCACTAAACCACAGATTAAAGGCATGTAATTAGTATAAAAGTAATTAAAACCAAGATTCATTCTACCTAGAAATAAATAAGCTCATTTGGCACAAGTCATTGTGGAAAACAGATTTTTTTTGTAGTGTGCACATGATGGCAGAGAGTCCAAAAGCAGAGTTACTTCTTCAGCTGAGAAGTAAAAAAAACAAACTGGGCTAGGGACTTGAAAGCCTCAAGTTTAAATCATGAGAACAATTCATTTGGGATGGGCATTAGATAATTTTAGGGTTTCCAGCATCTTCCTGAAGCAGTTTTAGTAGTAAAAAGAACAGTCTGTAATGCAATCATCATTTTTTACCTGCTGATGGATTCTGGGCCTCAGATAGCTGTATCTGTGTTAGAAAGCTGAACAGCCAAATGGGAGCAGATTTACAGCTGGTAACGAGGACTCCATATCCGTATCATAGGCCTGGTTAAGTTTTTTCGGCCTAGTCCTATGTCCCAACCGCCTAGAGCACAGCAATTGTCCTCCTAGATGTTGGTTTCATACAGAACTCCAGTTCACGTGCTCTGCTCTGACCTGTGGTGCAAGAGAAAGGTCAAGTAAATGGGAGAAACTGGGAGATTTGCTCCAGAAGTGCACTTCTGATCCAAACTAGCATGCCAGCCCACCACCACAGACTGAAAAGGGCAATGCAGGGCCTTGATACGCACTCAGCATCCAGCTGGCAGGCAAGACTGAGCACAAACTTCCTCTTACTTCCCTCAAAATGCAAGCAAGGCTTCGCTCTGTTACTGCAGCTGGACAATGCTAAAGCAGCAGCTGAAATACTTACAATATAGTATAATTTTAGACCATTTGAAAGGAGGTTTATGACTATGTGTAGGAGAAATTTGCTTTAGTTTGTTGATTTTATCTCATTTGAGAACAGTTTAGTCCACTGCAATACTGGCACAGGAGGAACAATGAACAGAACTAGCTCATCATCATCACTCAAAGCGAACACCATGTCTTCTGTGACAGTAAGAGAAAAGTGAATCTCCTGCTGCACAAGAAACTCTCCAGGAACTTGCAACGATTCATTTATATCCTTATTGCTTATATACTAAGAGAACATAAGGCTATGGTTAACCAAGCCTTTTCCCCTTCCTAGTACCAGTCCTTGATTTCACCGAGGAAAAATGTGGGCACATGGCCTGCCAAGAAGTCTTTAGCACACCACTTCCCAGTAAGGAGAATTGGGGAGCAGCACCTCTGAGCTTACTGCTGAGTGCTCCCAGCAGAGATGGAACACTTGGTATTCAGAGTGCTCTACAAAGTTTCATACAACAGGAAAAAAAAAATATGAGCTATCAGCTCAGACCCCTCATCCACCTCCAGAGTCTTAGAGGACAACTGTGCTCAAGGTTAGAGAGAACAGGTATCAGGAGGCTTATAGTCTTTTCAAACAATTGCACTCATCATAACGATTCAAATCATCATAACATCTTTCATGTTATCTTCCCTAGAAAGGCATCCCAAACCAACACACACACATATACACACCCGTGCCTAGCTGTACAGATATGCATGCAAAGTCATGGAAATAACTGTCTTTCTAGTGAGACAAAGCAGCCTAAGCAACCAAAAAATTCAGCAACAAAAATTCTTTTCCTAAGGCATAAATGGCACTAGTAGCAATTTCGTCTTGAAATGGAAAGCGTAGCGTTACATTCTTGGAGCACAGAGGCCAAATTTCCCTGGTTGCCAGCTAGACCCCAAGCTCATACAAACACAGCAGGAGAAACCCAAAATGAGTTTGTTTCCTAGTGGCACTAATTCCACTGCAGGAGAAAATGTCATTGTATTTATACCGATGTTATAATGATAACTTTGCAGGCCAGGCTCCATTCTGTCTGTTAGGTCAGATACAAATGAAACACAAGCAGAGACCTAAGGAATCCCCGTTCCTTGGTGGCGATGTGCTTGGCAGCCCAGCTCATAATTTCAGCAGCCAGAGGAAAGTTCCTTCTGTGAAAAAAGACAGTTAAGATTTATTTTTTCTTTAACTACAAAACCTCTGCATTTTGTACTGATCACAGCATCCTCAAAACTCGCTTCATGAGGACTTTGCAATATGCAGGCTAAGCTTCCATCCCATCTAGCTGTAAAAGCTGGACTCTCAACAGAAGGTCATGTAGTGGTTCTGTGTGTGCCCAGGTGGGCTTAAGAGCAGACGGCTATACAGAAGAGCAGGGCATTCATCATCAAGGATATACTAAGGTCAAAGGATTCAGCTGTGATATGTTAATGAAAACAGTCACTTTCTCCTACACTGCCCTTCCCGTGCCCAGCCCAATTTGCCAATCCCCCATGGGATAACACAAGGAAAACCCTTGTGGAGGGCTGCTGCACAGGCACAGGAGTAGTCAATTGCATTTCCATATCATGTGCTTCACAGTTTGTAAAGAATAAGTAGATAAGTATTTTTATCAATGGAAAAAATGTTACATGTCATTAAAAAATTGTGCGAGGTTCTTTATTAACTTTGTTCTATGAAAGGAATTATTTTCCTTGTATTATGTGCTCAGTGTATGTTGTTACATTAAGACAAAATAGCAAAGGATATTTATAAAGTTCTGGTGAAGAAGGGTGCCACCATCCCTAGGTTAAGGGCTGACCTTGTTTTTCAGGGAAGCAGTATAAAATAAAAATACCAGTCACAGTGATGAATTTTTCAACCTAGAGCTGATAAATGATGGCAGCAGCCCTAGCACCCTGGAGATGCTGTGCTGTTGTGAGCAGTAATTGCCTGCTGGCTGTTGAAGGCTGTCAGGAGCACATACAGTGGATTCAGACTGGAGCCTGGCATCGTTTCACTTGCGGTTTTTCTTGCTTATTTATCAATCTCAGTTGCCCCTGTATTAAAAGAGAGGCCCTTCAGGAAAATGGACTGAAATTCAAGGAGGTGGGAATTGCAGCCATTCACTGCAGATACATTAAGTTGATACAGAGTGACATTTGTAGGTATTTATCATGGCTGTATTAACTTAATATATTATGGTACATGTGCCAGCCTATCCCATTGTTTGCTCGAGGCACTTTATCAGTCTGAGATATTGCTACCTTTGAAGTCAAGATGATGCAAGTATTCATTACTTCTCTAGCATAAATGGCACCACTACCCACCAGAGAAGCTATACCAAGGGAGAGTGTTTAAATCCATAAAGCAACTGTAAAGAGAACATTCTTTGCAAGTTGGAGCTAAAGTAAATTAAATTATTAGCTGACGGAAAGAGCTACCTAACTTACAATTTGCAGAAGTTAGACTTCGGTTGGGAACAGTATTCCAGGAAAATCAAAACATGGATATATTAACAGGTTTAAAAAAAATCCAAACAAACACAAAACCTCTTCTTGTTTGGGTTAAATGAACTTAATTTTCTTTGGCTTTTTCTCTGAAACTCATATACCAAGACAAACCCCACTGCTGCGATACCTGTAACCAGGATATCAGCAGGTGGGTTCGTTAGTTACCGCCCCAACTAACTGCTGTATCTATTGCTGGGGAAGTCGGTTAAGGTAGAGTCATTTTTCCTCATTGAGCCACATAAAAGGGAGGCATCTGGTTTAACCTGCCATCTCATCTCCCTCTGCCTTCAATGTGCAGAGAGATGAAAAGGAGGAGAAATCTGGGCTGGTACATTTTAAACTCAGTTTTCTCTGTTCACCTGAAATATTATCACTCCTTGCTGCACAGAGGAGCTAGGAAGATGGCTGTGGGATGCTCAGACAGGGGGGGCAGGAAGAGACACATAGAAGACGTTGATTTTGCACTTTGTGAACTCCTCATCCTCTGCAGCTGGATGTAGCTGAGAGTTTGTCAGTGTTCATGGTCCAAGGCTGCAGCACAAACTTGGCTGAGCTTGTTTCTTTCCATTTTCATCAATATTAAAAGTATGTCCTGTACATGGTACTTCTTCTGGCAATCACCACAGAAAGGCCTTTGGAGGCAGAGTCCAACCCCTTCACATTTTTATAAATGCTTCATAGAAGTGTGCAGATTTCACAAGCTTACATTGGCTTCAACAGGAGGAATTTTATGTGTTTTACCAATGTTACCTGAGGAAATACAGCTCCCAAATGGTGATTATTTTTTCTCCCAAAAACCAGTTATAATATGGGGCTGGATATATGTTGGCACCAAGCCAAAGTTTCTTAAAGGACACTTCAAACCTTTTACATATGCAGCTTTCACAGCTTGTCTGCTCCTGCCTGTAAGTTTTGCCTTTGCTGAACTTTTTAAATTTGGTCAGTATTTTGTCTGAATTAAACTCTGCTTCAAGATTAAATACTGGGATAGACATCAGATTAAACGTCTCTAATTTACTGCAGTCACTTTTGTTCAGTTCTCAGTGGTTTAGATATGCCTGAATTGGTTAGTGAGAAAGAAGGGAGAGAAGGTTTTTCTGGCAGGGGACATTTCTTTGTAGCAATGATAAAAAAAAGGCTTTCACAAGATTATTTCTTTTAAGGACAATGACACCAAAGACAGAATTCTAAAATCAACAGATTTAAATTTCCATAAAACCACTGTTATTGAAATAATATTTACTTGCTATTAATTTGATTTGGGGATTTTAGTTGGAAAGGTTTAGGAGATCAATTTCTACGATATAATGCAATCTACTGACAACAGATGTAATAGGAATATGACTGAATTTGTAAGTAGTAAACATGCACTAATGGCAGGGAATAGCTCTTAAGTTTAAACGTAAGGTCACTGGCAAATTCTGAACTCACTACCTGAAATCTAATAGGAAGCCAGTAAATGAAAGCTAATATTATGGGTCACCTCTGTCTCATGTCATTTGGAATTACATCTATCTGCTTCTGAATTTAACTAGCTTCATAACATGCAAAAATACAACATAGGAGTCAGAATGGTGTGTATCAATTTGAATACAACAGCAGCTAATGTAAAATTTACATTTTTAACAGGACATCAAGCCACTTAAAAGTGTATTTTATGAGCTGCTTTAAAATTTAAAACCCTTTCCTCATTCTTTCACTCCTTATTGGAGCTCAGTTAATACCAACAGTGTAGTGACACTTTAGCACAAGGGAGAGCATTTTTGCACAGATACTGCCTTTTCCAGAGTCCTGGAAATTGTGATTGGAAGAGCCCCACTTCCTTTTCTAGAGGAGGTTTGAATAAACATCTGTGCATTTGGATGATCAGCTAAATTAAACTGAGTATGGCAGAGATTTCCTTTAGCAGTTTCCCTGTCACTAAAGGAAATGAGAGTGTAATTTTCTAAGTCCAATTACAGGATGACTGTTTAGCAGCCAAACATCAGGTCACATGCAAAGTAAAAGACAAATGAGATGTGGCTCAGTGTAGCCTGTAACCCTCAGTACTTAGAGCTGTACTGTATCATATGTAAAGCTTTGATCCTGAACCAGAATTCAGTCTGCTTATATGACATACCACAGAGGAAGGAAAGAGCAGATAGCCTGTCTTTGAAGTCCCATCAATTCTAATGTAATCTGAAACACAAATTCTGGGTTTTTTTCCTTGTTGATTTAACATTTTGTTAATACTCTGCAGTGTGCCATCTCATTCAAGTACTGATCCATCACTAGGACATATAACTCAAGATTAAGCCTGAAAAGATGAAATATTAAGCTAAAAGACAGGTGCTTCAGGCTCTGAGACAGGATGAATCATTCCTTCCTTATTCCTGAACACTGATTTTCTTGCAAAGATTTGCTGGGACAAGAACTCACTTTCTATGTAGTCTGTCATCCTCATGCACTTTGTCAGCTACTTTCTTTCAGCTACTATACAGATATTGAATACAGTACATGAACTGTTTCTTGGAATGTTCTTTGTGTGAATACATGGGTTTGGTGTAGCAGGCCCTTAGACAAGCAAACAAGAAGAGTGGAGAATGGCTTTAAGTAAGTCATCTTACAGCAAGCTCTCATAATATAAAACCTGAGCTGTTCATGAAATTCTTATTTTTTTTACTTCAGCCACCTTAGAAAACTGTTTTGCCAAGATAGAGGGCCAGACAACCAAAAGAATTGTGGCCAGTGAAGATATCTTTCCAAAAAGCTAGGAATGGTGGTCACCAGTGGGAATCCATTCAAAAACCTCATCAGCTGTGTCCATGCGACCCCATACTAAATTCACCACTTGCATGTTGGCTGCTTGGATCAGCTCACAGGAGACCCGAGTTAGTGTGCAATGAAGACATGGAGAGAGGACTCACTTTTTTTGGGTTCCTTCCAAAGGCTGTCCAGAAAACCCAGCTCCCCACAAGCACCTTGGTCAGAAGCTGCTCCACAGAGCAGTGCCAGGGTGAACAGCAGACATCCTCTCCCTCTGTCCACATGGATATAAATGAACACGCACACCAGCAAAGTCAAGTGGTGCCTAGCATGCCCATAACAGCAAATGAAAACTTGTCCGTGTGAAAGTGTAGCACTCTGGTGGAGATTTGCAATATTCTAAGTTTTAGGTTATTTTCAGTGGGGTATCTTTCCTGCAGCATTTCTGCATTCTACATCACATTCCTGCAAACAGAAGCAGCTTCCTAGAGTTTACAGCACAGTGAATGAAAAATCAGTGGTATAAACCAGGTGCCAGTAATAATTTTGCAAATATTTGTATATGAGTATTTATGGGGCATGAACTCTTGTCTGGGTGTGTTACTCACATACTCAGCCTCAGCCTGAATCCAAGGGAGTTATACTAAATCACTGAGCACCTAGTGCCTAGTGGTGAAGCCTGCATTTGCACTAACTTAAACCACAAAGGTATCCTGGATTCAGATCTAAAATTGATGTTTGAGATCTAACCATACAACTTGCCCCTGTAGGACATGCAGAATCAAACTCTGAGTTCTGCTCCTCGCTGCTCAGCGCCACACATGATCTCTGCACCTCTCTAAATGCAGAAAGCAGGCATGTGAGACATGAACAGAACATTATAGCCACTTTGCACAAATGAACATGACTAGAATAATGCTAGAGGCAAGGGGAATTAGGTCTCGTGAGTATAAATTTTGAGCTAAAGAATTAATTTATGTTTGTTTGAAAGAGCTCAGTGAGGCATAAAAATGTTCAGGAATGTTTAATCCTGAAGGGAATTAGATTTATCAAAGCAATTTGAAAGGATAATACATTCATTTCTGGTTCTACAGGCAAAGAAAAGACAAGAGTCCAAAGCATTAACAACTTAGAAGCTGTTTTTCATGCTGCTATCACTACCTCCAGTTTGACACTACAGAGGAAGGCAAATTTGGTTCTGGTAAGCGATCATTAACTTGTGATAAGCGCTAGGTTTACATTTAAAGATCAAAGTAAACATGTATAAAGCATGTTGAATACACAGCCTCTGTTACTTCTCTTGGTTTTATATCCAGTCATCACTGGGTTTCTCTCTTACCTTCTTAGTGAGTCCAGGAGCAACTACAGTCCGCACTGAATAGAAAATGTAATTAAATTAATTCATACTAATATGTAATGGACTAAAAACTTGAGGTAGGGATGATCTCAGTTGGTGTTCTAGACAAGAAGAACTGGAAGATCTGATACTATCAAATCTGTTAGAGACACAACAAAGCACTTTGCTAATTGTGCTTTTCCCCTCTGAAAACAGCTATCACCCAGATGATCAAACCATTAATAACAGACATTTACTTCAACTTCCCATTTACCAGACAAATCTGAACACTGGAGCTCCCCATAACTAGAACTGCTATTTAAAAGCCACTGTTCCATGAGAGGGTGGAAGGTTGGCCATTTTCTTCATTGCAGGAACAGGTCATTACTGTGAGAGATTCCAACTACTTTTTCCAGAAGTGAACTCAGTCTAAGCAATCTGCAACTCACCACTATGACCAAACCTTGAAGTCTCCAGTCATGACTGAACTCCACCTGGGATCCATTTAAGCAGTTTTTTACGCTTCAGTAAATCCAGCCCTTTGCTTCTGTTTGTCCCATGTTCAGTCTAAATGTTTCAACTGGACAAAAACGATGGCATCATTTTGAAAACCCTTACTGAAAAGTTTCTTTTCCAAGCATGTTATGAAGAGCTTAAAAGTACGGGCTTTAGCTCAGGCGCTAAAGAAAAAAATAATTCAGTTTGAATAATATCTTTAAGGTGTAGTAAACATAGAATATTAGGGATTGGAAGGAACCTCCAGAGATCATTGAAAATCCAAAGCAGGACTAGTTAGGGTAGGTCACACAGGAATGCATCCAGGTGGGTTTTGAAGATCTCCAGAGAAAGAGACTCCACAACCTCCCTGAGCAGCCTATTCTAGTGCTCCATCGCCCTCACAGTAAAGGAGTTTTTTCTCATGATGAGATGGAATTTCCTGTGACTGATGAATGTGTAGTTCATGTCATGTCTTAGGACAGGCTGCTAGATCTGACTTCTATACAGGAATTTTAACAGGTTATGAACTATTCTTCTCTACTCACATGCAACAGTTCTTCTAAAGTTACATGATTGTGCATAGAATCATAGAATGGTTTAGGCTGGAAGGGACCTCAAGGATCATCCAGCTCCAACCCCCTGCCATAGGCAGGGACGCCTCCCACTACAGCAGGTTGCTCAAGGCCTCATCCAGCCTGGCCTTGAATGCCTCCAGGGAGGAAGTATCCACAACCTCCCTGGGCAACCTGTTCCAGTGTCTTACCACCCTCACTGTAAAGAATATATAAACAAGCAAAGAACATATAAACAAGCAAATCATTTTACAAATGGTATTAAATGTACCTGGAAAAAATATCTTGAGTCTATTCTGTGTGTAGTAAACTACCAAAAAAGTTAAGAGGACAACTTGAAATCAAGGTCATCTCTCTAAATGCTATTTCCAGCTGTTGGTCCTAAAACACAGCAAAGCTGTGATACTGGCAATGCCTAAAGCTTTCTACCAGTCTTTGTGTCCACTTCATGATCAGGGCTTTCATTAGCTCTACTCTTCATCCTGTACCACCGATTTACTTGTATTGAATATGCCTGCTTCTGTGCAAACAAACTGAGGCAGCCTAGTATCTGTAAATGTGTCTGGATTTATGAAAGACTTGGCTCCAAAACTTCCAGTTCCAACCCACTCTCCTGGATACTTCATATCTGCAGAAATCTCATCCTCTGAGCCTTGAGTTTCCTTTAAACTGAATGATTTATTTTTTGTATTTGCTGCAAATCATAAGGTGAACACATGAAGAATTATTTTTCTTTTCAAGCACCTGTAGAGTTTTAGGTTTGGTTTCTAATGCATGTAAACTGAAATCGTTGTCATTTACATAGTCCAGGAGTTTAATAGCCTTAAGTGTGCTATTAGCTTTAAACGTTCTTACACACTGCTTTGACTTAAAACCAGTCTAGCTGTTCTGTTACAATGGTTTTGGTTTCCAAGTTGATGAAGTGGCAGAGCAGTTGAAAGCATACTGAATTAATTTTAAACACTAGTATCCATAACTGACTCTAAATTGAAAAAGAATTGCTGTAGACTTAGTGAGTTTTCTTTCTGACAGTTCTTGTTTCTAAAATACAGTAAAATGTACTGCATCTATTCACTTCTCTTAGCAAATCAACAACACAGGGACAGACACACGCCTTTTAAACTCATGTCTTAAGAGATATCTTTGTACAGAAGAAAATGCTTGACTTTTCCTTCAGTGCAAACATAATCCTGTAAATGCACTTTTCATGTTCCAATGTGTAGTCATTTTGTTGAACTTCTAGATTCTGCAGTTAGATAAATCAGATTTCCTAGTGAAGATCTAAAGCTGCAAGCACCGTTTATCCTCAGTTCACTAGTGCTAGGGGCAGTCACTATCTTGGGACCATCCTGTAAAACTGTGCATGAATAGCTTCACCCATACCAGTGATGACCATTAGTGCTGATATGAGGCAGGCTGTGTCAAATCGCTCACTGAGGTAGAAAATGCCTTCATCTTCTAACAGAAGAAAGTAAAAAGATTGCATAGTGAAATAACTGTAGCCAAAAATATCTATGCTCGTGATTTTTTTTACCATAATTTTCTCCTATTGTATTAAATATCCTCCATAGGTATGACAAGCCTCAATTTAACACTCTTATCTCAAAACACTAATACGAGGCACTCTGCAACTGATGCCGACAGCAAGGTGATGCACAATGCTACATGAGGGCTGTTTTAGCAAAACTGGGTCTGCAACATCTGCTGAGCTGGAGGTCACTGTGGTCCTCCTGCCACACTCCGAGGTGAACACAGCAATGAAGAACAAGCAAGAGTAGCCCAGGGAAAGCTTCTAATGACTTACTATACATCTTACAGATCACAAACTGGTGCAGGGAAGGTACCAAATTCAATGTCAAGTGGTTACAAGTTGTCTGCATTGGTATTTCAACAAGTCATGCTCCTGGCATGGCCTACAAGGCAGGACGGTGCTTGCTCTTGGAATGGCAATGAGTAGCGGAACTGTACCATCCTTCCTTGAAAGCCATGCCCGAAGTATTCAAGCACTTGGTCCCATTTTGGTGACCTTAACCTGCAGAGATGGGGAACCTTTCCAGTGTAGCATTTGCATTGCAATTATTTGGTCTCAAAGGGGCCACCAAGGAGTCAGAAGAGATAAGTAATCCACAGTCTTTTCTGTTTGTAGCTGTACTGGTTGCCTGGAGGCTGGCCAGCAAAGCTCTCTTTAATGGTGCCCTTGCATGGCCCCTGTGTTATCCCAATTCACCGGCACTTTATTCTGCTATTTGCTGCTGTGCCTTTACCTATGTAAAGCATCCAGGATCTGACCCACACAGAGGCTACTCCCACAGCCTGTCCCTGTGACCTTTCCATGAGTGTTAATGATTTAATGGTAATGACTATCCACTTCAGAAAGAGTTGTGGAGACTGGGGTGTAAGAGGTCATTATTGTTTAAACACATTTGTTTTGCTTTTCTTCTCAGAAACTTTAAATCAGAAGATGTTTCCTTACATAGAATGCCCAAAGTGACAGCTTTAGGATGTGTGAGAAAGACACAGTTAATTTAGTCCAAAAGATAAGCCATTTCCTTGGGGAAGCACTAATACCAGACCTACTACTCCTCAGTGTCATTTCAGATTAGTGTACTACAGAGAAAGGGATTCTAAATCTTTTTAATTGAAACATATTTATCTTTCCCTTACTAAAATAAGTTTCTGCCTAGAGGTTAAACAGTTTTAAAATTACTTTTGAACTACATCCGATTTCTGGACACTTTATCAGAAAAAAGAGAATGCAGTTTCTCTGGTGCCTTGTTAATTTATGTCAGAGCGGAGGAAGGGGAAATCTATTTCCTCCGTGACCCAAATGGAAAAAAAGAGATAACTAGAAACACAAAGCCCAGACATATCTAACTTGCTAAGATTCACTAGCTGCCACAGATGCATCCACATGTGAATAGATGTCCATACATGTCATGGTTATGGATACAAAGTGGGGGGATAATTATCCAATAATGGTTGACAGAACTTTACTCAGCTTTTCTTTCCCTTTTTTTCTGGCTGTAAGTTTGAAAAGGATCAAAACCATAAGCCATAAATGACCTCACAAAAAGAAAATACAAACATCCTTTTCCCTTTAGCATGTTTTGAGAAGGAACATTGGAAAACTGTGATCTGGACTTGCACACTTCTTGATCCATCAGGAAAAGAATTGCTCATGGCCTTGGACCAGCCTCATTTTGTACCAAAGCTGAAGGATGAGATTTGAAGTGAAGTCCTGGCTTCGACTGGCATAGGCACTAACCTCAGGGGCCTCCTTGGAAAGCAATTGCTCTCAATGTAGATGACACACAAGAAGATTTAAAAAGCATTAAATAGAGGTAGATAACTACACACATAGAAGTTCTTTTAGGTGAAATGGTCCCTCATTATCTGTTTAGAGGTCTAAACACAACAGCTTAAGTGCACTCTAGTCTGAGAGCTATTTGAAGTGGCACTCTGCAGGGTGATGCTTCTGCAGAGATTCAGCCTGCCCACAGACTCTGGATAACTGCACAGCTTACAGAACACTTCTGTGGGCTTTTCTGCCTTGAAAATCCTTCCAATCAACTGTAATTTTTCTCCTCATGTCTGTATAATGGTTGTGTTTCCTCTGATTTTTACCGAAGAAAAAATATTTCCCTTTTCTAATTCCACAGCCATTGTTTTCCCAACCTATAGTTCTTAAGAAATTAAAAAAAAAACAACAAAAACCACCAAGCCCAAAAAACAAACCCCCCAACGTCTAATTAAGCCATTTATCAAACATTTCCAAGTGGCTAGAGTGACAAATTAGTCCTATCTTCCACCAACAATCTGATGGATGGGAAGATAAAGATGCTGTGGCTGTTATTTTAGCTGGAAGCTCTCTACTATATCAATTGTTTGGCACCAAGCCAAAAGACCCTAAGAGATGACAAGAACTAATGATGGGTCCATAAAGTTTATGCAGCGTGAGGCCTGAGATCAAAGGAAGCTGCCCTTATTAGCAATATCTCTCTGCCTTCCTTCTGCGAAAAGAAAAACTCATTTGGTGTTTGAAAGTGTTTTACTTCATCTTACTCTTACAGCAAATGGAAAGAAAATACAAACTCTAAATGAATTTGCACACTAATACATTGCTTTTATCTACAATTATGAAAGATTTTTATGACATTACTTTTAAGTCTACCAAGAGAGACTAAAACAGGTAGACTGTAAGTAAATTTCTGAGAAGCCTTTATTTTTATGCCATTCCTTCAGAAGAACTAGGCTCCCTGACAGCCCCTACACCTCATACAGTCTCTGCAAGTGGAAGCAGGCATGAAGTCCTGCCTGGGAAAGTCAGTCAATTTCAGTAGGGTTAGCACCCCAAAAATTGCCCCGAGTTGCAATTAGGCATACAGAGGTTGTTGCCAAGTCAGGACCAGAATGCCAGAAGTTCCTTGGGTTCAGAGTGGGAATGAGAAAATTCATGGAAGAAAAATTCATCATTATTGGTGAAAAGGCTGCTGAGGAACCAACCACACTGTGGCTTCTCTATATGCCACTCAAACTTGCCAAACTTCTGGATGAAGTTTTCTACTCAGAACTGTATTTTTCCAATAAAAATAAAGTGTAAGTATTATGGCATTATGCAATTAAGTGTTCAAATGTCATGGCTTCAAACTCAGGAAGGGAACTCCTTGAACAAAGAAGCTTAAATGAAATTTGGCTAGCGATAAAATGTTCAGCAAATGAACCAAACTCTGCTTACTTATAATTAGCAACATAGTCACTGTCTGGCTGCCCTGGCACACTGTAAACATGTGTTGGCAGACTGTGTGATTTAGGACTATTTAGAAGACAGTTATTGATTGTCTCAAGAGACAGGTAAAACAACTCCTCAGTCACTTAGTTTGGCTCAGGAAGGTAGTGGCTACAACTCAATCCTCTTTAGGCTTTCTTCAGCAAAATAAAGGAAGGATTTTTCTTTTCTTCGAATATGGCTCCAATTACTGACTATAACAAGCTCATTCAGAACTACAAGCATCAGATTTTTCAGTCTCCTGAATTTCCCAAACATATTAACAAACAAAGTTAAGAAATTTTGTTCTATAATTTACACTTTATGACATGATTCAATGGAAGACTTCAAAAAAGTTTTTCTCCAAAATAAATAATAACCTGAAATTTATTCCACCCTGCACTTGCCTTTCATTTGCCAGATGACCAGTTTGCTTCACTTCCTTTCCACGGCTTTAGAGAATACAGCAAGTCTGTACAAGTATGGTTCCTGCCAGGAAGCACAGACTGCAGCAGTTAACCCCAAGTTAAAATACAACTCATCTTTCATTTCTATTTTAAGATAACATTTAATCAGGGATGAAGGATACATACAAAAGTTTGCCAGTAAATCAATGAGTGGTTTGGGTTGGAAGGGACCTTTAAAGGTTATCTAATCCAACCCTCCTGTTGCCTGGTAGATTTTGTGGAAAGTAAATTTGGTAGAACAAAACTAAAAAACTGACAAACTACCATGGTGGTACTAAAGCTACATGGATTAGCCTTATATGAATTAGTGTTTTTCCACTGTGCCTGTGAAACTGAAATGGGAAGCTGGTAAATAAATCTGAGTGCAGATACTGCTCAGATACAGCAACGAAAACACAGATCTTAGCTACCAAAGGGATGTGGTCTTCAGTTGTCTTGATTTTTCCTTTTTCTACATCACTTTAATGTCTTTTTTCAACTTAATTTTAGTCTATTGTGTTGGGAGCAGCTTCTGATTTTAAGACTTTCACAAGAGACAGATTTTGCTCACTAAATGATACATGAAGAGACTAATAATTTCAGAGCTATATGCCCTATTTTAGCTATTTCCACTATGATGAAAAGATGAGTTGACCTACTTGTGTTACAAAAATAGTCAAGGATCCTTAAATGAAATCAATCTCATTGAGCTAACAGAAATGGAGAAGCATAATGTGCTCACAGCATAACCTGGTTTGGTGCCTGCCCTGGCAGTGGAAGCAGTAAAACCATCAGAGCCCACCCATGCTGTGTTTTTGGTAAGCATCACTCTGGAGACCTGATGCCATAGATTTGAAGTAGATGATGTAGGCCAATAAAAGAGACACAAGAGGAGGTAAATCAGGAATGACCAGAGGCGTATTTGAAAGAATGGCGTGAACTACAGCTGCTCAAGATAGAGAAGGCAGAGGTGCTGCATGACAACACTCTGAAAAATGTGTGAAAATGAAGAAACATGTAATAGTTTCTTGAGTATATGCTTGGTTTGGGGTATGGCCATGCCCAAATGACCTCTGAGGCCCTTTTCAGACCTTAGCGAAGGGACGTGATATGCAAGAATAAACTTTCCACAGGGTTCTGGAAGCCAGTAAAATCAGACAATAGCTTCATCAAAGAATGAAATCTTCTGAGGTGGTTCACAAAATAGACTGTAATTTTGCCACAGGAGTTAAAGTTTTATTTCTTAACTGGTTTAATATGTAAGAAATGTGTGTGTGCCTTCTTCAGAAAAAGCCTGAATTTAAACCAGCCTGGAGATTTGGTCCTTGTTATATGTAAAGCTTTGTGGTTGGGTGTTCCATCACTTCTGCTCTTCCAGTAAGGTCTGTAAACCATCCTGAGTATCTGTCATCATAGCTGTTACTAGAATTCTGACTGAACTTATTATACTTCATTTATTTTGTACTATTTGCTGTTAACCACTCAGCGTTTGAACTCTATTTTGCACTCAAAGTTATGCATGCTACTAAGATCTAGATGGTTGTTAGAAATCTCAGCACAAAGTTTCCAAGTTTCAAAGCCTTTACACAGTGCCATGACTTCACTAGGTGGCAGTGGAGAGAAATATTACTTTTACATATTTTTGGTTTTTAATAGGGCAGCAAAAGATCCCAGTAAATACTGAAATCTGTTAATGTTGTCTCTATTAATACTAGATCACAAGGTGGCAATGTTTTCACCCACACAAAAGTCTGGGAACTCCTGCCCAGTTACAGCTCTATGCAAATGTTTAGAATTCTAGAGCATGGATGTGCACTCCTCCAGCACCAACACTGAGTGGCAGACAGTATTGCACGCTTGTCTTGGGAGGTTTGTGTCACAATTTTTCTTCCTTTATCTTCATATCTACAAATAAATATCACATTTTTATTGTCTGAGTCACTACACTGATCCCAGAGAAAGAATTCATATCATGGTTCGTTAACCATGGTCAGGACCAAAAAGGGACAGGAGAGGGCTGTTCCCTCCCCAGTGTTTGTTCTGCTGTTAAGGGAAAACAGACTGGATGCGACCTGGTGCAGATATTAAGAAAGGGAATGGAAGCCTTCGACAAACAAACACTGACAGTATAGAAGCAGCATGATGCAGCTTCACATCAAGGACACAGACAACTTTTTCATAAGCTCAGTTGTCCCATGGTCTTTCCTGCGATGTAAAGTCAAAGACGCTGTCCCTCAAAAAATCAGAACAGTGTTCTGTAAACATGAAGAAAATGAGTAAAGGGTAAGAATAAGCAAGTTATTTGAAGACCTATCTGAGGAATGCTCTCTGTATTCAGCAAATACTTCTACTAAATAAAAAACTTCTTCATTCTCAAGAACTCTTTACAGCAAGTACATAGTTGTTGGGAGAACTTAAATGTCCCTTACAAGTGACTCAAGAAACAAAGCATAAGTTTTCAGACTCCTGATGGAAGTCCAAGATGAAATACTTTTAAGCAGCAAGTTCTGTAGCTTCTAAGATCTGAAACATTAAAAAAAATAAACCTTGTGAATACAGAGAGAAGCTGCCAGTCCTTAGAAATTAACACACATGAACAAAGGTAAAGCACAAGCATAGAATGGGTGATTCCAACTAAGAGCACTACTTCAATTAAAAATTTATCAGAAAAAAATCTCCAGAATCAATGGAGTTGCCTGCCTCTACTCATAACATGCAAAAAAACCAAATTACTGCAATGAGATGAAAAGGTTTGGTTTCTTCTATCACCAGACGCACACCAAAATGTCTTTTAAGGTTTTTTTCTTTTGGATAAATTTTTGTATTAAAAAAACCCAATTCACTGCCTAAATCACATGTTTCTATACTACATTTTAACTTTCCCCTTAGAGAGTGATACTCTGTCCTCTGACATCTCATCTGCTTGCTCACCAAACAGTTTGCACTGGCTAGCAGAGATTCAGGATATTGCAAGTGATGATAAAAAACAAACCCAGTTATTTTGCAACTGACTTCTTGACTTTTGCCTGCTAAGCACAAACTTCTGTTCAAAGGCTTGAACTTTTAAAGGCTTAATTCTCTGTATTTACTTTTATGTAAATATGAACAGATGAGAAACAATTCCTTATGGCATTAATTCTGTGAGATTTCCCTTACTTTTCCTCTTCAGTGGCCATTGGGAAACAGATATATATGGAGGTGCAAAGCCCCAGGGTTTCGTTAGTGACACAGCGGGTTGGACTCTCTGCTCTGCAACCTGCACATGGCTCCGGTCAAACAAACATACACAATACACAAGGCTGTCAGATGTAGTACAACTTGCTGCCTGAAGCAACCTGAAAAAAAACAAACCTCTGTTCCCTAATCATCAAGAGGTAGGTAAAAACAAGGAGTAGATTATGGAGGCTCCTGGGAAAAAAATACCCTTCCAATGAGCTTGGTGGATTTCCTCAAATGGAGATGCTGTAGATAGCTACAATGTGATGTGTTTGTGGAACTAAATACCTTCATCAGGAACACAAAAGAACAACAGAGACTAAACAGCAATGCAAGTTATGCTCACTCCACCCTGAGCTACAGAGAAATAATGGTATCATTAACATCAGACAGCATCATGCTGGATGCTCCGGGATGATGCCGATACATGAGAAGACTGTTAGGTACCTTGGTGGGAAGTCCAGTCCTCTCAACCGGGCTAGATATTAACCAAAAAATGATTTTAATTTTATTTATTGCACTCATTGAGTTCCTGTTTTTAAACTCTGAGGTTAACCTTGCACACAAAAAAAAATCTCAATTGCAAAATAAGGCTAACTGTGGTAGCTGCTACACCCCATCCTCACCCCTTCCACCCAGACACGCTCACAAAGCCCAGCACTGAAGATCACCTGGAGGCCATTGTTATTACTCTTAAATTAAGTAGCAAGTAGCCAATCAATATAAATTCATATGAGTCTCACTGCAATAAGGCACCATAATGTCTTAAGCTGCTACTGATGTGAATGTGGTATCTAGACTTGCTTTGTCCACATTCAAATCAAATGAAGATTGAGTAAAAATACCTCTCCTCTGTAAAACACACATATGACAGCATATAAAGCTTCTCTTTCTTTTCAAAACTCTACCAGTACTTCCCAGCCTACTCACTTCACTTCTCTCCACAGCATTTCAATTTTGTATTAGCACAAATAAACAAACAAAAGTGTAGTGATCCACTTTTTTCTGAGGTTTAGAAGGAGAAATTGTATGACAGTCACAACACTCCTTTGGAATGAAGACTGAAAATTGCTGCCTTTCAGTTATGATGAGGCAGCATTACAGTGAGATGCTCTCATCCTTATAATTTTAAAAATATAACTGCCTAACATTGATTAATTTGAATTTATTTGCACTTGATATCTAAATTAAATTGATCTGAAAAATTTCCTCAAGCATGTTCCTCTCTTCTGGAAAGGGTAGTAAGGCTTTAATGGTCCAGTGTCCATAGGTGACTTCTTCCATAGCATAGTTAGCTGATTGGGGCCATAAAGACTATACTCTACTGGCAGCATTAAAAGTTTTCTTCGCTTTCCTATGACTAACACAAATGGAATCAAAATTCTTTTTTACACACTCTCTCTCTGTACATACTTTGTGCTTACAATAGGCAAGTTCCTACAATCTAATAAATTCCATGTGCTTGTTTTGTAGCAAAGTACAGTTTTATTGCTTATTATAAATACTGTTTCTCTGGAAATGTTAAGAGGGGCAATAAAGACATGAAAACAAATTGTATATTGTAATATTTTTTGTCTCAATTCAGGCTGCATAGTCAGGCAAAGCAACTCCTCTTTAATTGTCTGCACAGTTGATCTCCTAAAGCTAGGGATCTGCCTGACGTGCCAGTGCACTGGTAACTACACAGCAAGAAGACGTTGATACATAGTAATATTTTTCTTCTCTCTTAGCAGAGAAGTAGTTGGAGGTGGGATTAGTGCAGATTCCACACAGCTGCAGACTCTGGATGATCTGCCATGCAGAGCAACTCTGAACAGGCAAGCTGGTCATTTAGCAGTAGATACTTCTATATCTAACTAATATGGATCAAATGTTTGCCAAGAGGCGTTCATTACTTTGTTATCATAGAAATCAGCATATTCTCTCTTCTGTCTGTCCTGCTGTCTCTAATCGACCAAAGCAAGGTGAATAGAGATTCCAAAGAGATTTTTAAGCCTCTCAGCCATCAGATGATGGCTGTACAAGCAATTTCTGTGCCCCAGCAGGCCACCCAAAAGATTTCTGAAGTTTGAAGCTCTAATTTAAAATAAAATGGAGCTGAACACAAGAATACCAATTTACTGATTAAAGTTTTATGTATCAGTAAATCCTTGACCAAAGTGATCATAACATAACCCCCTGACAGACAGTTAAGTTACATCATAAGCAGTGGAATAAGGCGGTGTTTTTTGTTATCAACCCCAAAGTAATTCTCTCACAGAAGTGTATTTCATATCATAGCCTGTCATTTCTGCTCAGATTTGTATTTGCCTTTCTAGCTAGTGCTTAAAAAGGAGTATTTAGGTTAGACACACGTACGCAGCTTATTTCACCGTTCTCCTACCCTCTTCTTTCACCAGCAAGGAAAAGCTGCAGTGCTGTGTTGCTTGCTATGGACCCTAGATGTGAGTTTTCAGCTTGTACAGTCAGACTCTCTTTGTGTTTACTATACAAAGCAGTTACAGCAGTATGTGGGAATGAAAAGCCATCATTTCTGTGGAACTAGATGAACTGCATAAGTTTTACTTCTGAATTACTCTGGAAACTTGAAATCGTTATGTAAGAACAATTAAGAAACCCATTCAGATGTCTTTCCAGTCTTGCATTTTCTATCTTTGATGCATTTGCCACTGAGTTTTTTACAGAATATTAAACTTTCCATATGGTTTCATTCAGTTTCTAACACAAGAGACCTAGCTGGCCATCGTATGTAATTTAGGTCTCAACTGTAGGTCACATCTAGAAAATGAAAAAGCCCTAGCACCTCTGTGGTTAGCCCTGCTGAATAATTGCTGCAGTAGCTGAATTTTGCTGTACAGATGTTGGTAATTTGCTATTGAAAACCACCAGTATCGAAATGTCAGAGTCAAGAAATGGCTTTAATTATTTCCTCCCTGGAGCAGTAATAGCCATGATTTGAGCATTGCCAAAGCTGGAACATGTTTGTGCTGGTGATTTCTTAGCACATTCAGTGAAGGGAGCTTACCTGTATTTGCCAGCCCTGCTGCTACTGCTCCCTCCTTGGGAAAACACAGAACCGCATGATTGCTTCCTCAGAGGCCGGATCATCTGGAGACCACCTTCATGAACTTTGTTGTTTTCCCCAGCCACCAAAGACTAACATTGTTTTTCTGCTTCATTGAACACTGAAAATAGAAAATAAATCAGACAGAAAGCTCTTGGAAATAAGGATACAGGAAAAATCTCTAGAAGGAAATAGTTAAATTAAAAAAATCCAGAAATTACAGAGAACTTGGTGGAAAATTGCACTAAGAAAGAAGTTGAGGTCAGCAGGGCTGCAGCAGGAGTGTCCGCCTGGCTCTGCATAAGCACTGCCAGGGCTCTCATCCCTGCTTGCAGCAAATACAACCATAGTCAAAACCACACAGCTTAATAAAATAAATTCAACAGCAGGTTGAAATATTTTTTAACAGTTTATAGCAATTTTGACATTATTCTCTGCCTTCTTCAAATGGATCCAAACCCCAGAAAAATTAAATACTGATGTTAATGTGAACATTTCAACAGGAGCCTGCAACAGGCTTTGGCTTGTGCTTCAAAAGAAAATAAAAGCCCATGAAAATAACCCTTGAACTAAGACTTTTTTTATTGCTTGTTCCCATGCTGTATCGATTTGGGAAGATGATCTAACTTCTGCACCCCTAAAGCTGTCTTGTCGCTGAACCAGGATAAGGTTTTTCTTCCTAAATGAATGCAGAGCTTTTTGGAGCATTTGGTCCCTCTGCAGAAGGGAGTAAGAAATGCTGATGCAAAGCCTTCCTGAAGTCTGGAGGAGTTTGTATCTCAGAATAGCAGAGAATTACTAAGATGTTCATGCGAGAGCTATCAATGCTGGCAGTAATAAGCTGCTCTTCCTTTGCAGTGCACACTGCAGTACTTGTACACATAGAGTGTGCTTTCCTGTATGCACTAACCTCTGTTGCTGCTGCCTGCACATCACAGAACAGTGCAACATCACAAAGAACACATTAACACGCTCAAGGAAAAAGGGCTGAAAGCAGGGAGAAGCAAAATACTGCTTGTGAGAAAGAAGGAACACTACAGGGAAGGTCCCTTTGGAAATATTTGCTAGCCCCGAAGTCTTTAAGTCATTAAAAACTCACCTCTAAGTTGTGCAACACATTTGCTATTAATTTATCTAATATTTCTAAGCACAGCAAAGAAGAGGTCAATGAATGTTTTAACCACAGCCGTATTTTCCTTGACTTTCCTTTTTACTTCCTTTCTCTTTAGGTCTGCAATAAAAATAAATATTCAGAAAAGATACGAATAGTTACTAGTTTAAATCAAGCATCTTGGAAAAGACAGAAGAAAAATTGCTTTCTTCACATTCCAATGACATAAAAAGCTACAGATTCTGTTGAGTTATTGACCAGCTATAAAGATATTTTTCTAACCAAGCTTCTGCAAGGAATATTTCTATGAGGTGATCGCTGCTGCTAGTCTTACGCCAAAGCAATGTTAACAAACGCTGTGTCAGTACCACAGGCTGCTTGACAATTAACCAAAAAGGTTATAATACTGATTAAGAGGTTTGTGATCCACAGCTACTGAAGTTCTGCTGTTGTCCCTCCATGACAGCTAGGAGCATAAATAATAATGAGTTATGGGATGCTCTCTAGTGTCTCTGCACGGGCAGGACTCATTTCCATTGCAACAGGCACGTCTTGTGTGTGGCATATCTTAACCACAAAATTGCTATCTATGTAAGAGTTTGGTGTCATTGACATGCAACTCACAGCTGAAACTATTTTGGAGTTTTGTTAAGAATGACAAGATTTGATGAATGGAAATGAACAATTAAAATAGTTCAGCCTTTCTAAGTCCTTGCACAATGTGATGGCAAATAAGTCTTCAAAGAGATTTAGTTTTGTTCCTAGCAGCTGGATATCTAGAGCCTGCTGGTCCTGAGGGAGTCCCAGAGACCTACTTGATGATGGGAGTCTTTCACAGCTGTAAGAGGCTGGGATTGTTAAACAATGACTCGAGCTGTAACATATTTGAGTGACTAGACTCTTAAAGCCATGAGATCCAGCTTGCTTATCACTGGAAACCTGCAAGCTCCTACATTGTAACACGAGCCAGTGAAAGCCTGTCTCAAACATGTAATTCAATTACAAGGAAATTATTCCAGGAAAAAACACTCTTCCATCCCATTTTTTTCTGCTGTCAGAGGTGCAGGTGGGCCAGGGAGCTTGCTGACATAAGTAAGATGGTATTGTTCCTGACAGACCCCTGCCTGGGTGCTGCTTCCTGAGCGCTGTCTGAGGAGGCACAGATGTGAACAGAACCCATGATGAAAGTAATGGGTAAGTGGTGCATGCTGGTTCCTATAGGATGAAAATCAGCAAACAGCTGTTCTCCATGAGATCCTTCCCCAAGGTGCACATATACAGGAGTGACATTTATTCTGTGGTCAGTAGAAGGACAAACTTGTCTTTAACCTGCATGATGGTGTTGGATGTACAGCTGTAAGATCAGACCCCATACTAGCTCTTCAGAGAAGAAAAGGGATGGGTGAAAAATCACCTACACAGCACAACAAGCATTAAATTCTGCAAGGCATAACAGCATTAAAGGCCTTTATGGTCCGTGGAAAAAGATTCCTTACTATCATTTATGCAAGAAAACAGGTGTGGAAGTTAATTTGGTTTCCTACCTATAGAGAATATTTCTTTGCAAGGCAATTCCTCAGTTACAAACACTTCCATTTTGAGTTTGAATGAAAATTAAACTTGAACAATGCCTAACGTTAGTAATGTCGTAAGAAGAAACATTTGTGAAGTCGGAAGCGGAGTTTTATAAACCACTTTTTATAGAATCACAGAATCAAGCAGGTGGGAAGAGACCTCCAAGATCATCCAGTCCAACCTAGCACCCAGCCCTATCCAGTCAACTAGACCATGGCACTAAGTGCCCCATCCAGGCTTTTCTTGAACACCTCCAGAGATGGTGACTCCACCGCCTCCCTGGGCAGCCCATTCCAATGGCAAATCACTCTCTCTGTGAAGAACTTCCTCCTAACATCCAGCATATACTTCCCCTGGCACAACTTGAGACTGTGTCCCCTTGTTCTGTTGCTGGTTGCCTGGGAGAAGAGACCAACCCTACCTAGCTACAACCTCCCTTCAGG